>OLKM01000749.1:0-14510 GCA_900291075.1 Melanogrammus aeglefinus
GAACACACTCTTGGCATCTCTCACACTGTGGCCAAGTACAGATGCTATGACAGATGACACGGCGCGCACAACCGCGGAATCACCAACGGGAGCTGGATTAACGTCCCTTTCGCGACCCGCCTTCTTTCTTTATAGGTCCATGCCTTTCTTCCCACAACAATTCATTTTAAACAATGGAGGCAAGCGCATTCACGACCGTTGGTGTGATAGTGCAGTCGAGTGTTTTACCTCCCAAATTTGGGCGACGACAGCATTCAGTCGCGCTGGATCGCCACGCTGTGATGACGATTTAATCGTATTTACGACGTGATGACAATATGGTATGAAGGTGCACTTCGTTGCCTCAGCCTTACGCCTTTGAAGAGCGTGTGACCAAGCGGGGGGAGTGGGGAGGGGGGGAATCGTGCTGAATCTTCCTCAGCACGGACAGGCAACTGCCTAGTGTGAGTGGCCCCTAAGACACTCGATGGCCCTGGGGCCCGAAATACATCTCAGATATAATCTATTAAAAAAAACCTAACAGGTCCTTAGATCCTACACCGGTCCGGTTATGCCTAGGGTCAGGTCTAAGAAGGGTGAAATGGCATTTAGCCATAATGCTTGTTCATTGTTGGGAACCAACTACCCCACAGAGAATGAAAATCTTCTCCAACTGACTTCTTTTTAAATATAAATTAAAACCCATTTATTTTTATTGCTTTTAGTTAATCTTGTTTTGTTTTATTCGTCGTTAACTTGAAATAAACTGCATATATTTTGGTAAACCACCGTGGTAATGAATACTGGTTTCTAATCACAAATACATTTGAACTTTAATAGGTTTCTACCATCATTGCAGTCCACAACATTCTTATGTTTCTCCATGTTGGCTTCTTCTCCAGCTCTACTTTTGTTCTTTCCTGGACTGGTTCAAATCCAAGTGGCAGCTGCCTGATCCCCACAACCGGAAGCCAGACATTAGGAAGGGTATCCTGTCCTTCTGCAGAAATGTTACGCTGGCAAGAAAACTAACTCTTAAAAAGGGATATTTGACCGTCACAACTTAAATATTTGCAAGATTGGTGAGCTCAACAATCAGGGTTTCAACGTGGATCTCAAAGAGAAACAGGAAATCAGATTTTTGGCGCATTTTCCGCCCAAGTGGGAAATTAATCTTCAATTCAAATTTGACTTTACTTTTCCGTTAGGTAAACTATCACATGTGGAGGAGCAGCAGGGGTGTTATCCATACTCCAATCTGTAAACGGGCAAAGCGTTTGGGCAGGACCCAAGTGACAGTACTGACGACACGCGTTGCCGCCAGTTACCAGAGTTTATTCAGATGCTGGATCAGCAGGCAGAGAGTAGGCAAGCAAGGCAGAGGTCGGCCAACGGGAGGCAAGATGGGCAAGTAGGAACGGGGCTGAACAGACAGACAGGACGCGACGGCAATCGGGAGGTCATGGCAGGCGAAGGGTGAAAGCAGGGGAAGGCAGGCTGGTTGATCAGGAGTCGGCGGGCAAGAAAGAGTCAGACGACCAACAGGGGCTGGGCAAGCAAAGGCAAGGATAGTCCAGGCCAGGCAGGGTTATCAAGAAGAACCAGGTCAGGAGGTGGGTCAGGGGAAGTTGAGTCGCGGGAAAGCACTGTGAAACACAAGAGGACAATCTGCAGGGAATTACCTGGAAGGAGAGGACTGAATATTAGGGGGAGCACAGGTGAAGGTGGTTGGTTTAATTATGGACAGATCAGGGTGGCAGGCGTGAATGGTAAAACCAAGGACGGACCTGTGAATCACCTCAACAATACATACAATAAACAAACCACGCGCACACAACACGCACGACAACACGCACGGGACGCACACAACAAACACCTCAAGCAGAACATAGACAGCTAGCCCTGTAGGTCCCTCTAGAGACCCTAGTAGTTAGCGAGTGCCATGGTACATCTTCTTAATATCTTGGTACGGAGCGTTATATTACCGACTAATCCCCCCCCCCCCCCCCCCCCCCCCCCCCCCCTGTAATTGATACATTCCATTCCATGCAGTAAACGGAACTTGCACCAGTACGTTTTCTGCAACGTAAAACCACAATGACAATTACCAAGTAAGTATGAGCAACTGTGACTGTCAAGGAAGCCTTTGTTTGTTTCCATGGTATTTTGCCAGGTACATGTCCCGTTTACTATTTGAGAAATGAATGAGACAAACCGCAGATTATAACCATTTATTGTGTAAACAATTGGGCTTTATGCACAGCTCCACGAACTTCCTGAAATAAGCCAGTCGTTTATTTTCCTGTCTTACATTATTGGACCAACTGAATTATTCCAGGTGTGTTTCTGACCTGCACACTAATGGTTCAGGCACACCTGGATTGACAAAATCAGTTTATGAGAGAAATGCACATAACTTTTTTTGTTTATCCTCAAATAAGGGCGTGGTTGGCCGGCTCCTTTTTGACCTTTTGACCCCAAAAAACAGTTTTTGAGAATAAGGAAGGTCCTACCGCCCTGAAAATTTTGAATACATTATTGCTAGGGCCTAACTGGGACCCCGTAACCCTGGAACCTTGGCAGCCGGTCGACCCCCCAGAGGGCAGGAGAAGGGGGGGCCCTTCCTGCCCAATAACAGGGCGGTAGGATCTTCCTATCTCAAAAATTGTTTTTCAAAACCAATTCTGAACATGAGGGTCTTGCAGGCAACTAGCTTCTGGGCTTTGTTTCAAATGAACAGTCCATTTGGGAAACTTTTTTTTCTCTAAGGGCTATAACTCAAAATCTCGGATAGTTCGTTCTCGGGCACCCGGGAATGTGTGTAAAACATTTTAAGCATCCCTAGCTATCTCGAATAGGCCGGAAAGGGGCGTGACCTCCAACAGTACAGTAAATGTACATAAGACAAGGTTAGTTTCTATCCCCAATTTTTGTGGATGGAGGTGTACATTTGCTGGCTTAAAGGTGTGGTAGACACAGCTGCCTGTTGGGCCAGGTTTTGAAATCTGGGGTCAAAAGGTCAAAAAGGAACCGGCACACGCCGCTTATGCGATAACAAAAAAGTAATTGTGCAGTCTCTCATTATACTTTTTGTCATTATTAAAAGAAGAGGCCTGATTCTCAGATATGCATGTTGGTGGCTTAGGGTCGGTTCGTAGGGTTAGCAACTTCGCAAGTCCAGAGAGATCTTGCAAGCGAGCCTGCTGTTGAGGTGCATACAGAATATGGAGCACTCGTGCTGAGTAATATCTTTGCGTAGGGTGACGTAGATAGGGCAAACAGGAATGTCTTCAACAATCTACGCTTCAGGCGATTGGCAATGGTGGCACACATGAACACAATTCAACATGTTTGTATAGTAATTAAGCTTGCCGAATTGGGAGCCTTAATCAATAATGACCAGGCTATATGATTGCTTTCCGATAAAAAGTTCTGTGACAAATTGACATTGTTATTTAGCATCTACACATTGAGCTGAGTCCAAATGACACCAAGTTATGACAACTCCACGGCCCTACATGCCGCCCCTACACTACACGGCCCCTGTATTTTAGGCTCCTACATGGTAACACCTATGGTCTAGGACATTGATCTCGTGTGGGCACAAGGTCGAGCTTGATCTCATTGGACTCAGCTGCTATGTAGATGCTAAATAACATGTCATTTGTCAGAATACTCAATCGGGAGCAAATCTATAGCTGGTCATTTATTGATAAAGGCCTCCAAAATCGACAGCTAATTACTACGTCTGCAACATAGTCAAATATGGTCATGTATGGCACCGTGCAAATTGCCTCGAAACGTAGATGTCAAGGACACCTTGTTTGCCCCGGTTACGGGCAGATATTTTCATGGAATATCTATATTTCCTAACCAAGCTAGCACGGTTATGAAGCTTAACGTTTACGACAAAATCAACCACAATTTACGGCAGCTCCATTGACGCCTTTAACCACGTGGTTTGCCGAGAGTGACGTGACGTTGACGCAGGCCCATTGAAAAGAAAAGGCCAAAGGCATTTACATGTTTTAAAGCCGTTTTTGTATTTAATTAATTAAATATTTAAAATATATTATATATATACAATTATTTTGTAGTAATTTTCTATCTATAAGTAGACCATAACTTTTATCAATTATCGTTATAACAAGATTCTGTAACTGACCATTGAAAAATCCACTTCCTGGCCCACAATTGGTTGCCTGTACCGTTCTATACATTATCCCTTACATAACCAGCAAAGCAATGGTTTTATTTCCCATGATTTAAACGGCATGCGAGCTGCTGGTTTCAGCGTCCATAGCAAACATCATAGCAGCCACACCATGTTTATTATGTGGAGACGACTGAAATATTCTTCGTCATAACTATCCAAACCCAACATCCTTCGCATTCGCCGAGCGACGATTATGAAAGTAAAATGCACATTTCTCGCTAAAAAATGTTCACATAAACAGCTTTTAATGGCGTAACAATGCTAAATATATCATATTTTCCACCACGAATAAAAAGTATGTCCGCCATTTTCACACGAGAAATATCCTAAAAACTATCCAATAGGAAAGATGCTCACAGCGTCTATCCGTGACGTAGTCCGTGCTCATTCAGAATGCCTTGGTTAACATTTCGTGATGCGTTCACAGAAAAAGTCGAAAAATCGTACTCTGGGACACGATTCAATAGATTAACGTTTCGTGCGCATGAGCACGAAATCTCGTGAGACCGGGTTGACTAAAGTATAATATAGCCATTTCTTTTTTTTCTTTTTTTCTTTATTGTGCTATTTTTTTATTGTGCTATTTTGTTCTATTTTTCTTACACTAAACAGTTTTATAGTAGGCGTCTCAAGGTGACAGCATCAGGGGGACGGTATGGGGAAGAAAGTAATGATATGAGCAATACTGACATCTAAGACATCTAAAGACTGTTCTAAGAATCATTATAAATCGAATCTCTCTGACATCTTCTAAGAATGTTGCAATTTTTCTCACACACACACACACACACACCTCACACACACACACACCACACACACACACACACACCACACACACACACACACACACAGCACACACACAACCACACACACACACACCACAAGCCTGAACACACCACACACTGAGAGGCAGTTCAGTTCTGTATAAATAACAGCGTCTTGATGAGAGGTAGGCTAGAGCCCAGCGGCTGTGTCAACTTGGACCGAGTGTAATATGAGCAACTCTTGGAAGAATTAATAAGCAAAGATAATGGCCCACACAGCAGATCTGAGGCACTGGCCTCTCAACATTAAGTTTTTCATCGCGACGTATTCATCATATAGCCAAACAACACATAGCTGTGTTTTCTCCTTAACATCCTATCTCTGATTTTCATTTTAAGGTTTGATTGCTGGTGTTGATCTGAGAAGCCAGGAAAACAACCGGGCACACCGAACTGAGGAGATCGATAGGAAGCGTTTGATTGTTCGGACGGGGACAAGCCTTCTCCCTGACGGTGCACCTCTCCGACCCGCTGCAGTCCCGGCCATGAGCTGGCCCTGGTCTTAAAGCAGGGTAAGCACCTCAAGGCCTCAATGCAGAGATGGTCATATAAAATAGAGCTCGGTGAATTGAAGAGTCTCACTTCTTGCTGCTCTATTCCTTTAACATTTTGAAATATTTATTTGACCAGCCCTTTTCAAAAGGGCTGCACAACTCCAACAACTTCTCCTGCCGCAATGGATGTGCCTATTGCCCTTCCTTTGTTTGGGATATCAAACCTCTTTCATACACAATCCATAGCACATAGTAATAATTAAACGGGTACGCGCACTATATCAAACCCATCATAATACACACGTGACACGCCATCGCTACTGGAAGCGTGCTGACTGACGACCTCTAGAGTAACATCTTGACAGCTCATTGACCACCCATGCTGCTTTCTGTCAGGGAGGGAGCCTAGGTTTTCCCCTTATGACCATATTCTGCAATGCGCGCTGCGCAGCTACGTATAGGCCTATTACTTTGCTAGTTGCATCACTTGTTTGCAGTAACAAAATGAAATACTTGATATATTCCTCCTACGAGCACACCATGGTAATTAATAACATAATTCACCGGCACGTTGCCCTAATTTCAACGGGTATTTCAGTATTAACAATTTGAAAGGTATTTCTTATTATTTTCCTTGCATTTCCACAGATAAGATCAAGGATGATATTGTGATCAGACAGCGAATGGCTGGAGGGTCCGGTGACAAGTGGTGGTTACACCAGCAGAGCGCGAACAACGAATTACTGCTGACTGTGTACAGTCCCGCCCGTGCTGCCGTTGGCGAGTACCGCTTGGCTGTTGAACTGATGTCAGGGAATAAACTTC
This sequence comes from Melanogrammus aeglefinus, assembly GCA_900291075.1. Classification (NCBI taxonomy): domain Eukaryota; kingdom Metazoa; phylum Chordata; class Actinopteri; order Gadiformes; family Gadidae; genus Melanogrammus; species Melanogrammus aeglefinus. Next base: position 6,339 of record OLKM01000749.1, read on the forward strand.
TGGAGAGGACGGACTTTACCAAAATGTACTTCCTGTTTAATCCCTGGTGCAAAGGTAATACTAGCAAACACTCACACACACAGACAAAGCACATGTGCACAAACAAACGGAACGTCGATATATAGGCCTATCTAAAATCTTAAAAAGATAATGAATCTGTAGTACTTGACCTTTCACTTGTCATTTCACTTCTGCAGCACATCCCCATTACCCAGAAGCACGGATATAAATATGGAGGTTCATATCAACTTATGTGTGTGTGTGTGTGTGTGTGTGTGTGTGTGTGTGTGTGTGTGTGTGTGTGTGTGTGTGTGTGTGTGTGTGTGTGTGTGTGTGTGTGTGTGTGTGTGTGTGTGTGTGTGTGTGCGTTATTAGATGATGCCGTGTACTTCCCTGATGAGAGTCTGCTCAAGGAATACATTATGAACGAGAATGGTCGCATTTTCACTGGGAGTGCGGATTGGATGAGTGGGTTGCCATGGAATTTCGGACAGGTAACACACAAACCACACACACACACACGCACACGCACACGCACACACACACACACACACACACACACACACACACACACACACACACACACACACACACACACACACACACACACACAGTTGGATAATTCCTATATTATCACTATTTTTTGATATCGTATCAATATCAGTAATTTCTTCTCTCTTTCTAAATTGTTTGACACTCCCAACATTTGCTGTCTGTCCCTTTCTGACATTCTCAGTTTGAAGACAATGTGATGGACATCTGCTTTGAGATCCTTGACCGCTTTAATCCAGCGAGGTCAGACCTCCCACCCGACATGCGTCAGCGATGGAACCCTGTCTACATCAGCAGGGCAGTCGTTGCCATGGTAGGAGATATACACCCTCTTCCACCATTAGTTATTTTTATGTGTGTGTTGCATCAGGACAACAGAGCCAAACGCAGAACCAGATCACAGAACTGGCTTTATACGGATGTGCATGACGAATATAGTAGTAACTAAAATCTATTTTATCCTGAAGAAAACCAAAGTAAGCTATTGTTTTTGTGTGGCTGTGAAGCTTTCGGCGTTAGGACTCTTTCATTAAAATAACAGTTGTAATAAATAATGAAGTAATAACGACATGACAGGCACAGGAGCATAAACAGTTACATTACAGATCATTTTCTCCATTAACAATGACTACTAATGCATTATCCCGCTTATTACACGGCTTTACGAGTGAAATAAATAATAAACAATAGATAATAACCCACAATGATTCAGCAGCGACAAGGATTCGTCGGTAAAGTTTTTATTTAGTAGCATATTTATATTGAATTGGGCGTTGTTGTCCTGTGATATGGGACGTGTACGTGACAAGGATTGATCGGTAAAGTTTCTATTTACATGACGCTGTCCCTAGCAACGGTCCGTTATACATGACGACGGCCGTTATACAGAAATAACAGACCGCAGAGCGCAGCGCTGGACCAATCAGAGAGCAGCATTCAATAGAGCCGTGTAATATGAAGTACACACGGGTTTATTTCTCCAGCGCAGCGCTGGACCAATCAAAGAGCAGCATTCAATAGAGTTACATTATGATCATTTTACATCGTTAATAAAATTTAATGCTGTAACGCCCCCTTATCCAGGTGAATGCCAACGATGCTGACGGTGGAGTCGTGGTGGGGAAATGGCAGAAACCTTATACAGGTGGAGTACAGCCAACCAAATGGATGAGCAGTGTGCCCATCCTGGAGAAGTGGAGCAAATCCAAGTCTGGAGTGAAATATGGCCAATGCTGGGTGTTTGCAGCCGTGGCCTGCACAGGTCAGAGGAATAACACAATATAAAAATCACCTACCCAAACACACACACACATGCGCACGCGCGCGCACACACACACACACACACACACACACACACACACACACACACACACACACACACACACACACACACACACACACACACACACACACACACACACACACACACACACACACACACACACACACACACACACACACACACACACACACACACACACACACACACACACACACACACACACACACACACACACACACACACACATATTGAATACACACACATATTGAATCAAACCCTCATCTGAACGTCATCCTGAATTTAACTTTGCATGGTTACATAACTTGTCAATAAATGTCTACAGTTAACACAAAGTTGGTTGACGCAAAATAAAGGCCAGACAGATGCATGGTTCGACTCTAGCCTTTCTAATGTGTAATGTGTCTCCTCACAGTGCTGCGATGCCTGGGCATCCCCACACGCTGCATCAGCAACTTTGAGTCAGCCCATGACACAGACGGAAACCTCTCCATCGACCGAGTGTACAACATGCATGGGGAGGAAGAGGACCATGCTGACAGCATCTGGTAGGATCCTCTCGTGTTCACAGCACATGCAGAAACACAGAAATCTGTTATGTTATGTATTATGAGTCCCTATAGGAATTCATAACTCACAACTTTGTGTGATTATAATGTTTATTTTTTTATTATTTGTGTCAGGAACTTTCACTGTTGGATCGAGTCTTACATGCAGAGAGAAGATCTACCTGAAGGATATGGGTGGCTGGCAAGTCGTGGACCCCACACCTCAGGAGAGGAGTTAGTGGTAGGGCCCACTTGCCCTGTTTAGAAATGGGCATCTTTACGCATATATATATATATATATATATATATATATATATATATATATATATATATATATATATATATATATATATATATATATATATATATATATATATATATATATTCTTTTGCAACTTCTTTGTGCTCCCACATCAGTTTGAATCCATATCAGTTTATATCCGACTTATGCTTTGGATATCATGATTATTCTTTAAACTCTTCTGTGTTTGGTATGCTCCGGTAACTATGGATTATTATTGCCAGTTAAGGGCAAAGTCGCTTTATGTACACTAAAAAATTAATTTATAAATCTGTATTTTTTCCTCTCTAGGTATGTTTCGCTGTGGCCCATGTCCTTTGAAGGCCATCAAAGAAGGGGACCTCGATGTGAAGTTTGATGCTCCATTTGTCTTTGCTGAAGTGAATGCAGACATCATCAATTGGGAAATCAGACCAGACGGTCAGCGAAAGCAGGTGGGTGATTATTATGCATGTCTTTATTCTTTATCCATTTTTATTATAACTTCTACAGCTGTTTGCTCATCTTTAAAAAAAAAAATATTTGCATTCTCTTTTTAAATCTTTAATAGTTTTCATCCAACTCTGCAAAAGTGGGGAGGAACATTAGCACCAAAAGTCCTTACAGTAACGAGAGAGAAGATATAACCCTTCAGTACAAGTACCAAGAAGGTTGGTTTCTTTTTGACATCAAGGGACAGTGTCATACTCACTTAGACCTTTACGATGGGGTGCTATGCTCACCCTATCATAACGGTATAAAATACTAAATCTTTAATGGCACCCTGTGAATGGAACAGGGGACTGTTAAAGATTTAGACTTTTCTTACCTATATTAGTCACGTTGATTGTTGCTGATCAAGATAAGACCAGAAGTAGAAGCACTAATAATGACAATGATCCAAATTGATTATATGACATTATTTGAATTCCACTTTTTTATGGTATGGTGAGGATGAAGGGCCACAGCGATCGGCACACAGACATTAAGAAACCTCTCATTGATCACTGTTAGCCCCAACCCTAACTACATCCAAAGGAAAACATTCTGTTTACTTTAGAGCACAGTTGATGTTAACATTGGCCTCGGCAGAGGTTGTGGATCTGCCCATGTCCATTGGGCCGCGGGTGACTGAATCTGCTCCTGCTCCACAGGTTCAGCCAAGGAGCGGGAGGTGTACAACAAGGCAGGGCGGCGCATCTCTGGGCCGGATGGAGAAGAGGAATCTAATCCAGGTGCAGTTTAGAGTCATTTTGCTACAAATAGACTACAGAGCAACATCGTGATGTTAAATTGTTTAATTCATACGCCCACGGAGGATAACCAGCAACAAGTAAAATGACTTTCTTCGAAAAGTTTTGTACATGCTTATAAGAAGGGGATTCTTCAGAAAATATAACATAATTAGCATGTGCTTTGATAATGGTCAGCAGTTTCTATTCTGATATGCTGATTGACTTGATCATGGGTGAAACTGGCCAGCTGATATTTTAAGGTTTACATGTGAATTCAGCTTCATTCTGCATTAGTAATTTACAGGGATTAAATATATTTCTCTTCACAGCCAATGAACCAGGAAAGGTGCAGCTGGAGATCAAGCACGCCAAACCTGTGTTCGGGACCGACTTTGACGTCATCTTTGAGGCAAGTTGTAATGTCATTCAGTGTCCTACGGATGGAGACGCAGAGTGCATTACCCTCTACGATGCTGTCTTTGTGAAGTTATCACTCATGGCTAGGTCCTATCATCAACGGATCTATCATTTTTCTTTCTCTCAGTTGGAGAACCTGGGGGACAAAGAAGTCAGCTGCAAATTGAACATGATGTCAAAGGCTGTCACGTATAACTCGGTTCACCTGGGAGAGTGCCAGAACAGCACGGTCAATGTTGTCATTCCTGCTCACAAGGGTAGGTGGTCTAATGCCAGCACTTAAACCCTTCTTGGTTTAGAGACATAACAGCGGCGCTGGCTATTTAGTATGAAACCACCAGTTACACCCTGTATAGGAAAGTCTTGAAGTCTTCTTTCTCTTTTGACTTGTGGATAGGGGGTGTGGTTTATCTCTAGAAACGTTGTAGTTCATATATATATATTCCAATATTCTATATTTTAGTAATGGAGTGCAAAGTTTTGGCTAGCTATGGTTGTTTGTGTATACAATATTTTGCTGTTGTGTTCATTCTGGGCCCCATACAGTCCACAGGGAGACAGTGCGCTTACTCTACACTAAGTATGCATCGTGCGTCAGCGAACACAACATCATCCGGGTAATAGGGGTGGCGGAAGTGTCCGGCCAGGAAAAATCCATCCTGGAGATGGTCAACATCCCACTGAGCAAGCCCAAACTCAGTATTAAGGTGGGTTTACTATCCATGAGCAAGATGCTAAGCCTCCTTTATGACATAAGCTGATATAAGTGTCAGTGCCGAATGACTAATATCTAAAAAGCTAAAAAACTGTTGATTAACATTAAACTATTGCCAGTTTATGTGCAGATAGAAAAAAGTTCAGATGTCAGGTCATTTGAAAAGATTAAATTCAAGTCAGGCTCCTCTATTTAGTGCTAGTTTTTCCACAACATTGCCCACTCCAGAAACCAGTGTGGACATAGAGTGGAGTGCACCCCCATTTAACATCCTAATCCCTCCTTTCTCCAGGTTCCTGGCTGGGTGATTTTAAATAGGAAAATCACCACCTTCATCTCCTTCACCAATCCATTGCCAGTGCCACTGAACCGAGGAGTGTTCACTGTTGAAGGGGCTGGCCTACTTCCCACCAAAGAGATCCATATTTCGTAAGTATCTGTCCAAAAAAAATCAATAAATCAGTAATGACATGCAACATATAACACATATCTCATAACTGATATGAAAGGATTTTCTTAATTTGTGATCAATTGTCATACATACACCAGTATGTAAAAACATCTGATGCTGGCCTGACAGTGGGTTTAGCATTGAGCTGTCAATGTTTGTATATAAAACTAATCAAATGCAGTGTAAAATACTTTCATAGATATTTTATGCAAAATTATAATATTTTTGGGCGAATTAGTCTGTTAAGTCATATTACCTTTCTCTTCAATATTCCATATATTCCTATCCATGCCTTAAACCACTCTTCTCCTCATCTTCTTGTCCCTCCGTACTCAGCTCTCAGTCTTCATAATACTCATGAGATAATGTACTACATATGTACTCCGTGATGTAGATATGCCCATCATGTCTGTGTGTCTGTGTCTCTCTCCCCCTCAGTGGTAGCATCGCGCCAGGCCAGCGTCTGTCTGTGGAGCTGTCATTCACACCCATGCGGCCGGGTGTTAGGGAGTTCCTGGTGGACTTTGACTCCGACAGGCTCCAGGACGTGAAGGGAGTCGCCACGCTGGTGGTCCGCAAGATTTCACCCTCGTATTTTCCCTTGATGCCCAACATATTCGGATAGAGGATTGTAATGCCATACAGGTTGTGATCAAACCTATAGCTGTCACCAGGGCTCTGGCACCCACTCTTATACTGACAAATATATTTAGCAAAGTCAAGCAAGGGTTTCACTTCTCTTAATATACCATGATTTGTAGCGCTGATTCATAATGAATGATAATTTAATTTTCAAGTAATGTGAGAAAATGCAAACATTGCCTTAATTCTTTGCAATGTCACAAGGCTAGAGTAAAGCCTGGCTTATTGATATTAAATGTAGTATTGATAGACATATATCCATGCATTTTGCACTTCTGCAGATCACCATTTTGTTGTTATTGAATCAATGTTTTTGCCAGGATTTTTTGTATCTATTCTTGTTTAATTGTAATAAAGACATTTACATAATTGTGGGGGGCCAATGTATAGATATTGTGGTTGGGATATGGGGCAATAAATAGGGTAAGGGTTAATAATAGGCTGAGTTTTAGTAATAGGTTAAGGTTACTAATAGGTAAGTAAGTGTTACACAGAGAACCTGTTACTCAATATTTCTTTAAAGAACCTTTCATTAAATAGTTCTATGAAGAACCAACATAAGGTTGAAAACAGTTCATTCTCTGAAAAGGGGAAAGATCTACAAGGCAACCAAAAAAAGTGTCTTTGACACCATCTAATGTCATTGTATCAATCATTAGTCTACACTAAGTCAGTCACTCCTTCCACTATTAGGCTATCAAAAGCTGTTAGTAGTCATTATAAATAACAAGTACATTCCTTTAAACAAACCTCCCTTTATGAACCTTGTGCTGACTGACACATTGATCTGTGGCCTCTGACATATAACTATCTTGACTTGTCTATGAGTTTCATTTTTTTTGAGGCATGTGTATGAACTGTGATATAATGAATGGCCCTTCTTGGGATACATAACGATTCTGGATCTCGTTACCGGCCGTGGCCGTACTGAGCGGGAATGCTCTGCTCTGTCTCCCCTCTTGGTCAAGACGATCCCTCTAGTTTTTCTGCGGCTCTCACACGCTGTTGGACATGTAACACCTGCCATCTCCGGTCATCATCCTGCCCTACTTAAACCCCTCGGTGTTCTTCACCCACTCATCGACAAGGAATCGTTGGTTTCAACCAGATGGGTACATAACCAATGCTCGAGGCATTGAGAACATTTCTAAATTTCTTAATCCATTTGTGGTGTCCATGTTAACCTTCTCGTTCTTTAATCTCTGTGTTCTTCCCTACGCCCAGGATCCCACAACCCGCGTCCTTGCCTGCCATCCACGCCTGTCTGCTCCTCCTACCTGCCCCTACCTTCGCCAGTTAGCGCTGCCTAGCTGCCTGCCATCCATCCCTTGCCTGTTCCACCTCCTGTTTTATTTCCTACTGCTCTCATCCTCCCTACATTAACCTCACGTTTAATTCAACCTCTGTTGTCTGCGTCTCAACTTGGGTTTGATTGTAACCCTAACAGAATCTGAAAAAATCCTATTACTTGTCCTTTGCTCTTCTACTAAAACTAACCCATTTCTTAGCATAACCCTAACCTATTTACCAAACTTTCCGTATTATTACTCTAACCCTCTAATCACCCTCTGCCCTATTACTATCTTACCACTTTCACTTACACTAAAACGCTATTAATAACATTACCATATTACTAACCCTTAACCTATTACTAACCATACCATTTCACGACAACTAACCCTATGAATGAATTACCCTTAAGCCGGCCGCACACCAGCGCTGAAGCGCCGCCGTGCGCATTTCATGCACGTCCAATGCCGCCCCCAGCACCAATAGGAAGCGGCGCGCTGCAGCACCGTTGTGATAGGCCTACGTTTTGAAAGAAGCAGATCAACAAACTTAGTCGGTATAGGCTACCATAATGTTATTCCAGTTGTGTTATGACTACATATGGCCCTGATGCCCATGATCCTTTCTGTTTGTTCTTACAATGATTTGTCACATTAATGCATAGTTTACTTTATGTACTGTCGGGCACTTTGTTTTATGGTTCACTTTAACACACTTTAGTTTGCTTTCATTGCTCATCTTT
>OLKM01000749.1:19658-39658 GCA_900291075.1 Melanogrammus aeglefinus
CATTTCAACGGGACAATCTAACCTAATGAATGAATTACGTATAAGGCGGCCGGCAACCAGCGCTGAAGCGCCCCGCCGTGCGCCCATTTCCATGCACGTCCAATGCCGCCCCCAGCACCAATAGGAAGCGGCGCGCTGCAGCACCGTTGTGATAGGCCTACGTTTTGAAAGAAGCAGATCAACAAACTTAGTCGGTATAGGCTACCATAATGTTAATTCAGTTGTGTGTTATGACTACATATGGTCCTTGATGCCCATGATCTTCTGTTTGTTCTTAACAATGATTGTCACATTAATGCATAGTTTACTTTATGTACTGTCGGGCACCATTTGTTTATGGTTCACGTTTAACACACTTTATTTGTTTTCATTGCTCATTCTTTTTGCATTGTGGATATTATTTAAACTAGTGAAACTAGTGCGATTATCATAAACAGCTTTACAAAAAACGCTTTTTCCAGGGGCGGCAAACGCCAGGGAATAGAAAACAGTGGCGTGAAAACCTAGCCGGGGGCGTGTGTCTAGCCAGACGGTGTGGGCTACTACGTCCGAAATAATGGGAGCGTTCTTTTTTTGACACGCCGCTTCGGCGGCGATGTGTGTGTTCGGCTTTAAGCTGCTTTCCCACACTGCCGCCGCCGGCAACTTCGCCGCCTCCATTCATTTTCAATGAAGGAAGGGCGGCAGAGGAGGCGGGTTAAAAAAGAGAAAAAAGAAAAAAGAAGAATAAAAGGTCTAGATGTGCCGACCGACCGCCACCAGCAGAGGCTCCAGCTAAGGTAAATTATCGCAGGTGACTTTAATTTTGCCGGCATCTGAGGGGAAATACGTAATCTCCAAACATCCAGTGGCATTTCGGTGGGATTTCGGTGGTGTTTGGAAGCGTTCAGAGGCGTTGTTCGCATAGCTGTAGAACATAGTACATTAACGGTCAAGTAGTAGACACTGAACAGAAATAGTTTATGCATAGTATAGTATTCGGAAATTAACCCCTAGCGTCCCATAACTCAGTTGGTAATATTTAACGCCATTTTCAAAGCTGTTCACTAGGTGGCGCAACGAAAATTGAGCAAAATAGCAAAATCGCATGATATGTGTGAAGCTTAAGCTAAACTATCGCCAAATTCCCACAGTGGATTTTTGAAATTGTGGTATCATTGGGAAGCTGGGGTGGGGGGTCTAGTATCCATACTTGGGGTAATATCTAGCGCCATTAAGCTGAACCCCCCCCTCACCAGTACCCCCCCCCCCCCCCCCTCATCGGAACCCCCCCTCCGATGAGGGGGGGTTCATCTTAATGGGGTTAGATATTACCCCAAGTATGGATACTAGACCCCCTCAACCCCCCCGCCTCACCGCCCCAATCTCTGCCTCGCTCCTCCTCTCTATGGTCGCCTCAACTGCTCCTTCAACGTCCCTGAGAGAGGAGGAGGAGGAGACAGGAGGGGAGAGAGAGGGGGAAGAGGAGGAGGAGAGAGAGGGGGAGGAAAGAGGAGGAGAAAGAGAGGGGGAGGAGAGAGGAGGAGAGAGAGGGGGAGGAGGCAGAGAGAGGAGGAGAGATAGAGAGAGGGGGAAGAGGGGGAAAGAGAGAGAGGAGGAGAAGAGTTTCAGAGGATGAGGACGAGGAGAGAGGATATAATATAATCAACAAGGTGATACATGTATACACAATATAATATCGACAATGCACTACAGACAGACAGGCAGGCAGGCAGGCAGGCAGGCAGGCAGGCAGGCAGGCAGGCAGAGCAGACAGACAGACAGACAGACAGACAGACAGACAGACAGACAGACAGACAGACAGACAGACAGACAGACAGACAGACAGACAGACAGACAGACAGACAGACAGACAGACAGCTGGTACCCACCCTATGGCCAGGTGTGTTCGGATCTTCTACTCCGGCGTTACCTTGGTAACGTACTTCTTGGCTTCATACTTATTACTCCTCTTCAAACACACCTCCACCAAGGTTTAGGAGGAGGAGGGTGAGGAGTAGGAGGGGAGGGGGAGAAGGAGGGAGAGGGGGAGGGGGATGAATGGGGAGATAGGGAGGAGGAGGGGGAGAGTCCTACCAGGTAGCCAACTGGAGACTTCTTGCTCTTGGAAAACTTCTCTAGCTCCTCCCACTCCTCCTTCTCAGCCAATGACCTCAGCTTCAGCCACCAGTACCAGAACACACACAGGCCATTACACACACACACACACACACACACACACACACACACACACACACACACACACACACACACACACACACACACACACACACACACACACACACACACACAATCATCATCATCATCATCATCATCATCATCATCGTTGGCGATCACTAAAACACGAGTTTTATGGTCCTCCTGGGGTATCCTTCTTGTGTGGCTAAAGAGGCCAATTCTGGAGCCAAATGCTCTCTTGCAGTGTGGGCATGGATGTGAGGTGCTAGGGGGAGGGATTGGGGAGGCCTGTTTGGTGGTGAACCTCTCCTTCCTTTGCTGATGCTTGAGTTTTGCAGCATGTCGGAGTTGCCATTACGCACACACACACACACACACACACACACCAAGGCCATTACACTGCACACACAAACACAAACCATTGCACAAACACACAGGCCCAATCCTAAGTGAGCCCTAGGACTATGGACTTATGGACTTAATTGATCTCAGGTGCTAAGTGAGTGTGTGAGGTCACATGAGCTCAGATAGGTAAATATGGGATTGTAACAGCACTTTACGAGAGCCCCAAGTTTTTTTTTAGTTTTTTTGTAAATGCAATGAAAACAACTACAGCAATTTATTGATAGTAAAAAATATAATTTTTACTTTTGAATACTTCAGTATAAAGGATGTATTTTGAATTTAGGTGAATATTGGCCTACACATACTAATCATAAGTCAGAACGGGCTACATTTGGCTGTAATATAAAAGGTATAAGTAGTAATATGAAGAGCCGTTTGGGAGTCAAATGAGCCGGCTCTTGTTGGTGAGCTGATCCAAATGATCCGGCTCACTAAAAAAAGGCAGAAATTCCCATCTTGTCATGCATTGCCAGTAGCGTTGTCTTGTTGTTCACCTACCTATTTTCTGAATTTCTCTTTGGTCTCCGAGGTAAACCTCACAACGCTTTGAACTGTGGGTTATTCCCTTAGGTGAAGTCTGCACTGATGCGGACCAATGGAAAGGGCTCGGTAAGTCTCAAACCCTCACGCCCTTTAAGAGTTCAACATTGGGACAGCCCTAAAGCCTTGTTAATTTCGCGAGACCGCACAGCAAAGTCCGTGCGTCCGGACATTGGGATTGGGAAATAGACACACACACACACATACACACACACCAAAGTCATTACACACACACCAAAGTCATTACACACACACACACACACACACACACACACACACACACACACACACACACACACACACACACACACACACACACACACACACACACACACACACACACAGACACACACACACACAGATCTCTTGTCCAACACTCTGAAGCCCCGAGGTGGCCTGTTTCTGGAGTCCAGACGCCAGCAGGGCCTCCATGGTCGTCTGGCAACACAGGATGTGCCAAACCTACTCACCTGTAGCCCCGCCTCTACGTCACATGTAGCCCCCTCCCTATCGTAACTCACCTGTTGCCCCGCCTCTAACTCACCTGAAGCCCCACCCCGATTGTAACTCACCTGTAGACCCGCACCTATCATAGCTCACCTGTAGCCCCGCCCCTATCATAACTCACCTGTAGCCCCGCCCAATCGTAACTCACCAGTAGCCCCGCCCCTAACTCACATGTAGACCCGCACCGATCATAACTCAATTGTAGCCCCGCCCCTAACCCACATTTAGCCCCGCCCCTATCGTAAATGACCTGTAGAGATAGTCCCAGTAGTCCCGCACCCTTTTCATCATCCAGCTTTCTCTGGAAACGGAGAACATGCATTTCCTCCTCTATGGAGTTAGAATCATGCCAAAACCCCACACACACACAAAACGTGTTTTACTCACGGACAATGATCCACACACACACAAAACGTGTTTTACTCACGCACAATGATTCACACACACACTCAGAAACATATTTCTTCAAGTACAAACTAAAATCTTTCAAGTACAGCAAAGCGGAAAATTAGTGCCAAAAGTCACGTGACTTTTGGCACTAATTTTCCGCCGAGCTGATCCACGCACAAATGCATTCCGATCCACGCGCAACTTTTAGTTCCGTACTTGTAGAATTGCTTTGTACGCGCAACTTTTAGTTCCGTACTTGTAGAATTGTTTTGTACTTGAAGGAATTTTTTTTGTACTTGAAAGATTTTAGTTTGTACTTGAAGAAATATGTTTCTGAGTGTGTGTGTGAAATCATTGTGCGTGAGTAAAACACGTTTTGTGTGTGTGTGGATCATTGTGCGTGAGTAAAACACGTTTTGTGTGTGTGTGGGGTTTTGGCATGATTCTAACTCCATACTCCTCAAGCCCAACACACACAGGACCCTCAAAAAGAACGCCCCCATTATTCCGGACGTACTTGCCCACACCGGCACTGTTCTATTCCCTATCATCGCCGCCCCTGAAAAAGCGCTTTTTTAAAGCTGTTTGCTACATCCCGGCTTGATACAAGGTCCTGTACATATGGAGATTGTTGATGCACTGGATGAATAATTCCACAATGCAAAATGTGCTAAATGTGCAATAAAACACAATATATACTGTATTTCGCTACGATACTTGATTCAACCCCTCTATTTCATCCTAGACAAACCTGAAAGGGGGCTCAATGTTCAAAAGCAACACAGCAACATATTTAAAGAAAGAACTATGAACTAGTTCATTTTTGGAACTGTCAACTTAGTTCAAGATTTTGAATTTTGAACGTTTAACTGAACTAGTTCATTTTAAAATTTGTGAACTGAACTTTGAACTAGTTCATGTAGAAAGTGAACTTTCCCAACACTGGGTATGACGTTATGGTAGCCTATACCAACTCTAAGAGCCATTTTTCCTGTTTTCCATTTATGTTGTAATGTCTGTGTTGACCACTGAGTGTTGCTGCCTTATTGTGGGCACAGGTATAAAGGGTACGTCATTTGGGTTACCTCTGTTGTTTGACCCTGGAAGGGCATACGGTTTTTGACCGCTAGTAGTACCAAATTTACGGTTATGTCGCTAGGATCTATCTGAATGTATTCACATGCAATTGGTGTCATGGTGAGGAAATAAACATGTTGCAAACCAGAGACGATCGCACGGATCATTCATTGCTTCACGCAGCTGCATAGGACAAACATTGGGGAACATCAACACAGGGCGTCAACCTGGAGTCAAACCACACGGAGCATAAACCTGGATGTGCCTCCTATACAACTAAGTTTGTTGATCTGCTTCTTTCAAAACATATCACAACGGTGCTGCAGCGCGCCACTTCCTATTGGTGCTAGGGGCTGCAATGAACGCACGTGAAATGCGCACCGCTGCGCTTCGGCGCCGGTGTTTGGCTGGCTTCAGTCGCCTAGGAGACGATTAACAAACAAATCACCATTAGGTGAGTGTGTGTACCTGTGTGTGTGTGTGTGTGTGTGTGTGTGTGTGTGTGTGTGTGTGTGTGTGTGTGTGTGTGTGTGTGTGTGGTGTGTGTGTGTGTGTGTGTGTGTGTGTGTCTGTGTGTGTGTGTGTTGTGTGTGTGTGTGTGTGTGTGTGTGTGTGTGTGTGTGTGTGTATGCTGTGTATGTGTGTGTATGCCCAGAAAAGTATATTAGGATCCCGAGACTCCTCCATGACAGCATGTCAGCAGCTGTCCTCTGCAATGGCTCTGAGACTGAACCTTTTAAGGTTGAAACTGTAGTCTGCATTATTGCCCTCATCCTCTTCAGTCTCTTTATAGCAGCCATCCTCCACCTCATTGGTAGCAATTGACCCACCGGTGTCCAGTTTGTCTTCAGAACAGATTCTGTTCTGCATTGTCATCTGCAATATGCAGATGACAATGCTATTGTGGCCCACACAGAAGATCTACAGATAACATTGAATGCTTTTGCAAGGGCTTACATGCACCTTGGACTGACCCTGAACATCAAAAAGACCCAGGTTCTCCACCAGCCCCCACCAGACACCTTTGCACCTCCGCTGACAATAACATTTGCAAATTAATGCCTTGTGAATGTGGACCACTTTCCATATCTTGGTAGCCACCTCTCCTCAAAAGCAGACATTGACAGTGAAATACAGCATTGAATCTGCTGTGCAAGTGGAGCATTTGTAAAGCTCCGCAAAGGTTTTTTGAGAATCCAGATCTAGGACTTCTAGATCTAGGTATCTAGAGCAGTCATCCTTCCCGCACTCCTCTATGGCACAGAGAGATGGATACAGCAGGCATCTAAGAGCTTTGGAGTCCTACCATCAGAGACACCTCAGAAAACACTGCACGACACAGATCCAAATTCAGAGCATAGGAAGCCACTCACCATCAAGCAGACCTGGATAATGAAATACAGCATCACACCTGCTTAGCAAGAGCATCTGTATGGCAGGCACAGGTCATTGAGAATCCAGATACTCGGCCTCCCAAGAGCAGTCATCTAGAGCATCATGCTTACCGCACTCTGGAGGCAGCAGAGAGATGGATACAGGAGAAATCTAAGAGCTTTGAAGTTCTACCATCAGAGACACCTAGAGAAACACTGCACGACACAGATCCAAATTCAAGCAGCAGAAAAGGAAGGAGAGGTTCACCACCAAGCAGGTGTTACGCGGCTCAAACGTAACAAAGAAACGGGGCAGGAGACAGCGCGAACAATTAACGTTTCTTCATTTAATTGCGTGAAAGGCATGAACCAAACAGATCTTGACAATCATAGTACAAAGCACAAATCAAATCTCCCCCCCCTGTCTCTCCGGGCCAGCCCCACTTTTATCCGTTTCACGGAGACACACCCCGTACGCAGGCACACCCCCATCCTGGAACATGTGGGTCCAGGCCTATGAGAGCAAGGCAGACAAAACAAGTAGCACACATACAACTGAAAGGCCAATGTGGCCGTAACACCCCCCTTAAGAAGGAGCTTGCAGAGTATCAAAAGACACCACAAATACAAAACAACAACTAAATTTCCGAAACTATCTCCAACTAAAACCCCTTTTCCTTGAAGCGATTTTCCACTTTGTCCATTTACATTAACATTTAGGGCATTTAGCAGATGCTTTTATCCAAAGCGACTTACAATAAGTACATTTGTCATAAGAAGTGCAACAATATATCGCTGTCGGTACAGAAATGATGTTCATAGAACCAAGTGCAAGTACAACAATCACAAGGCTAACCAATTCCCTGTGTTACAGCAATTATAGCAGCTACTGCTGTTGCGACACAGTTAAGTACTATAATACAATACAATACATCACAATATAATACAGTGTACAATGGTGGCCAGAGGGGGGAGGGTGGCTATGCAGAGTCGAGGTGTACTCTGAACGTCTTGAGTCTTTTTCGGAATATAGTGAGCGACTCTGCGGTCCTGAGAACGGCAGGGAGCTCATTCCACCACTGAGGTCCCAAAACCGAGAAAAGTTGTGACTTGGCTGAACGACCTTTGCTAGCTCTTAGCGATGGCGGTACCAGACGTCCAGCTGAGGTAGTTGAGCGGAGGGATCGAGCTGGGGTGTGTGGCTTTAGCAATGTTTGGAGGTAGGCAGGGGCAGTTCTATCGACTGCCTTGTATTCCAGTACCATCGTCTTAAATTTGATGCGAGCTACTACAGGGGAGCCAGTGGAGGTCCCGGAAGAGGGGGGTCACATGGGAGAACTTCGGCAGGTTGAACACGAGGCGCGCTGCCGCATTCTGGATGCGCTGCAAAGGTTTCATCGCAGTGGCAGGAAGTCCAGCCAGGAGTGAGTTGCAGTAGTCGAGGCGGGAGATGACCAGTGATTGGACTTGAAGCTGAGCTGCTTCCCTTGTGAGCAAGGGCCTGATTCTACGGATGTTGTAAAGTGCAAATCTGCAGGATCGGGCCACCGCAGTGATGTTTGCGGTGCAGCATAACTGATTGTCCAATACCACAGCGAGGTTTCTGGCAGTTGGAGAAGGAGATACAGTGATCTTCTCAACGGTGACCAGTTAGTCCATGTGTGGGCAATCTTTTGTTGAGGTTAGGCCTCGGGTGATGGGCAGTTGTCCAGGTGCTGACATCCTTTATCAGATGAGGGGAAAGAGAGAAATAGCTGAGTGTCGTCAGCATAGCAGTGATAGGAAAAGCCGTGTGACGCAATTACAGAGCCAAGAGATCTGGAATAGAGGGAGAACAGAAGAGGCCCCAGTACAGAGCCTTGAGGGAGCCCAGTTTCAAGCGTGCAAGGTTTGGACAAGGAGCATTCCATGTCACTTGACAGGTGCGGTTCATCAGGTAGGATGTGAACCAGGAAAGAGCAGATTCAGCGATGCCAAGTTCAGCAAGAGTGGCAAGGAGAATCTGGTGGTTCACCGTGTCAAATGCTGTGGACAGGTCGAGGAGAATGAGAAACGATGAGAGTGACGAGGCTCTGGCAGCACGGAGGGAATCAGTCACCGCAAGGAGAGCCGTCTCAGTGGAGTGTGTCTTCTTGAAGCCTGACTGGTGAGGGTCAAGCAGGTTGTTAGATGAGAGATAGGAGGACAGTTGGTTAGCAATGGCACGTTTCAGTGTTTTAGAGAGGAATGAAAGAAGAGATACCGGTCTGTAGTTCTGGATGTCGGTGGTATTAAGAGTTGGTTTTTTGAGGAGAGGCTTTATTCTGGCAGTCTTGAAAGATGCTGGAACAATGCCTGAAGTGAGGGAGGAGTTGATAAGTGAGGTGAGAAATGGCAGGATGTCGCTTGAGACATCCTGGAGGAGAGAGGAGGGGATAGCGTCAAGGGGGCAGGTGGTGGCATGTCCAAAACTTTGTCATCCGGGCCCTGGAAAACAAAGCAGACAAAAGAAAACATGGAGAAACACACATGACCAAACCTAGTCAGTGGGAGCACGGGATAGGGTATCAGCAATCAAATTATGCAAGCCCTTAATATGACGTATATCTAAATTAAATTGCTATAGAAAAAGAGCCCAGCGCATCAACAGCTGGTTCAGGTTCTGAAGTGACTGTAAAAAGGTCAGAGGATTATGGTCAGAATAGTCCACCAGAGAAACAGCCCCCCTGCATGAACATCAAAATGTTAAAGTGCCCAAATGAACCCCAACACTTCTTTCACAGAGTAGCTGGACTGGTAGGAGAGAAACTTCCTCTAAAAAAAACTAACATCTTCCTGGAGCAATACAGCACCAGCTCCTACCTGGCTAGCGTCCACATGCAGCTTGAACGGCCGATCCAACTGTGGCGCAGCCCAAACAGGAGAAGATGTAAGGAGAGCTTTTAGTCTCTCAAAAGCAGACTGACATACCAGAGTCCAGTCAAACTTCACAGAGGACTTCAAGTGATCCGTCAGCGGCGCAACAACAGATGAAAAATTAGGACAGAATCCACAGTAAAACCCCACCATGCCCAAGAAACGCATCAAGTCCTTTTTACTCGTGGGCGATGGGTACCGGTCAATGGCCAAAGTCTTTGCCCGAACAGGACGCACCTGTCCCTGTCCACCTTTCCTAAATAAGTGACTGTCGCCCTCGCAAACTCACACTTGGCAAGGTTCACAGTCAGACGGGCTTCAGAAAGGCGACGAAAAAGAGCCCTGATGACCTCCAAGTGTGCCCCCCAGGTATTGCTATGGACCACTACATCATCTAGATACACAGTACAGCCGTCCAGTCCAGCTACAACGGTGTTCATAAGATGCTGGAAGCCGGCTGGTGCGTTCCTTAAACCAAAACTCATGACATTGTACGAGAACAATCCCTCTGACGTAATGAAAGAGGAGACTTCCTTCGCACGGTCAGTCAATGGCACCTGCCAATAACCTTTAAGTAGGTCAAACTTGCTGACAAACCTGGCGGCACCGACCTGGTCTACACAACCCTCGGTCCTCAGGAGTGGAAAACAGTCTGGTTTTGTAACAGCGTTGAGTTTACGATGGTCTGTGCAGAACCTGAAAGTACCATCCGGCTTGCCAACTAGAAGGCACGGCGACGCCCAGGCCGATGAAGACGGGCCAGCAAGTCCATTCCCGAGGAGATAGGCCACCTCTTTGTCTATATGTTTCTTTTTCTGGGGAGAAACGCGATAAAAACGTTGTCTGATTGGCAAACTATCGGCAACATCAATATCGTGATCCAACAAATGTGTCTGAGTTGGAGAATCGGAAAACGACATTGGAATAAGACAACAATAAGCAACGCTTGAATAAGACAAATTAACTCTGCACGCTTGTCCCCAGACAGGTGCTGCAGCAACTGGGGAAGCTGCTTCAAGGTCCCATAATTATCTAAGCGCGCCGCGCACGCAAGACGCAAGAAGATCTCATCCTTTTCCTGCGCTTCCCCCGAAGGATTTACAGGAGAAGTAGGCGCTAGAACACCGTCACTCAGAGCAACAGCACTAACAGCGCCTCCTGCAGGCACGTTCGGACATTCATGATACGGCTTAAGCAAGTTGGCATGACATCGCTGCGAGCTCTTTCTCCTGTCAGGAGTAGCCAGCAGATAATTAAGATCCGACACCTTTTTGGTCACGGTATACGGACCAGCAAACTTTGCCTGAAATGGTGAGGACAAGACCGGCAAAAGAGCGAGGAATTTATCCCCCACTTCAAACACACAACGCTTAGCTTTTTGATCATAGCGCTGCTTCATCTTAGCCTGAGTGGCAGTCAGATTTTCGCGAGCTAGACGAACTGCCTCGTACAGACGTCTTTTGAACCCATTAACATAATCACTTAAGGTCAGTGGTGGCTCCTGGAGGCCTGCACCATCCTTAAGCACAGCCAAAGGACCACGCACTGAATGGCCAAAGACAAGCTCATCAGGGCTAAACCCTGTGCTCTCCTGTACTACCTCCCTAGAGGCAAGCAGCAACCAAGGAAGCCCTTCTTCCCAGCCCCTTCCCAACTCCATACAGTAAGCACGAAGCAGAGACTTTAACGTCTGGTGGAAACGCTCAAGGGCTCCCTGGCTCTGAGGATGATAAGCCGAGGAAGTGTGATGCTTGATAAGAAGCTGATGCATGACCTGAGAAAAAACAAGAGACATAAAATTAGAACCTCGGTCAGTCTGAAAGGAATACAGCACCTCTATTTCGGAATACCAAAAATTGAGAAAAACTGGGAAAAAGCCTTCACAATGGATCTGGTGGTAATCACACGCAATGGGTAGGCAGCAGGGTTACGAGTAACCTGACACATGTTGGTCAACAAATATCTACACCCACTTTTCAACGAAGGCAAAGGCCCAACTGTAAGTTGGACAAACGGAGCATCCTCCACCGGTATTGGCTGCAAAGGCGCAGGCTGAACAACCTGATTTGGCTTACCAGTCATCTGACAGATGTGGCAAGTCTTTATGTATGCAGCAATGTCTTTCTTCAATTTCGTCCAAAAAATGACGCATAATGCGGTCATACGTCTTTCTCACACCAGAGTGCCCCAATATGTCGTGGGCAGTCTTCATGACTGCACGTCTAGCGGTTTCAGACACCACAACCTGTAACCATGGCTTACCCATCGAAGGGTCAGAGGACGGCGTCAATTTTATGGAGGGTTCTTCAACAAACTTTTCAACAAGTGACGTCATCCTTCTAGCGATTAACGCGTCACACCAGCTGATCAAAATCAGCCAATACTCCCCAGCTGAACGAAATCAGACAAGACTCCACACAACCAGACAATGAAAACTTAACAGGGAAGCCCAGCGATAACATAAGCAATGACCATTCCAATTTGAACCAAATTGTATTAACTAAACGCGGATCTTCAAACAGGCCCGTGGTGGGATGAACTAAGCACTAATCCCGTAGGTATTGCAAAACAACCAGAAAACTGGCAATTCCACCAATGCTTCGGAGTGCCCCCGAGACAAATGCTCTAGCCACAGGAACTGTTCAAAAATAATAAACCACACGTCCCACAAAATATGCAAGCCTGAAAGGAATAGTTAATGGCCCCGCAAATAGATTGCTGAACTCACCATCTCTCATTGTCCAACATTCCTGTGCAGACAAACGTACCCTGCAGCCTAATGCACCAAGAACCAAGGCGCAGGTAACACAGACTCCTGTTTTCACGGCAGAATATCGAGTTTGGAACAAGCCCCCATTTCAAGCATCACACATACAACGACAACTGAAAGGCCAATGTGGCCGTAACAACAGGCCTCCCGAATCCCTCCCCCTGGCACCTCACATCCATGCCCACACTGCAATAGAGTATGTGGCTCCAGAATTGGCCTCTTTATAAGAAGGATACCCCAGGAGGACGATAATACTTGACTCAGAGTGATTGCCGATGATGATGATGATGATGATTGTGTGTGTGTGTGTGTGTGTGGGTATGTGTACCGTAAATCCTCTAATATTGGCCTGTATTCCATTAGCGGCCGGGTTTCTAACATTGGCCGGTCTCGCTGTCGGAGGAGGTAAATAATGGCCGGTCTCTCATACAGGCCGGGGCCTATATTAGAACCAACGTTTTTCCTGGGCAGGCCTCAACATTATACTTGTGATAGTAACAAACAAGTAACACAGGGGGGGCGATGTTTGCTAACGAATCCAAACCATAGCTACGGTAGCCTGGTCATCACCTCGCTCTTGACTCGAACGTGAGACTTCAGTTTTCAGTCACCGGTAGGCTAACGTAACATACGGTAAGGTGTCTAAACCTGCAAGTTGCCTTTTGTTATGAATCAATAGCCTAATTATCACCATGTATGGTTAAGTGTTTACAATTCACTACCGGTATGTTTGCTACGTTTTTGTTACCATATTACTACACTGGAATTTAGCCTGAATTACCGGTATTTGTTCTGTATACCGTTATGGTAACTGTACTTTTTCAATAAATGAACCTAGTATTTTATAGGTTCAAATAGACACAAAATCTCGTTTTTATTAATTCCACTGGTAGTCTGTTTTGCTCGAATAGAAATAGAGGCCTGTCTCTAATTCTGGCCTCCTTCCATTAATGGCCTGGACCGCGATGCACTTGAGTGAAATAAAGGCCCGGGCCTATATTAGAGGATTTACGGTGTGTGTGTGTGTGTGGTGTTGTGTGTGTGTGGTGTGTGTGTGTGTGTGTGTGTGTGTGTGTGTGTGTGTGTGTGTGTGTGTGTGTGTGTGTGTGTGTGTGTGTGTGTGTGTGTGGACCTTGGAGGAGAACTCATTCTTGGCCTTGTTGTACTCGTCCACAGCGCTCCGTAGGACGGAGAGACGGGCCTCCAGCCGCTGTTCAGACACACGGATAGTAAGCCTGTAGCCTCTGCAGCTAGTGCTAACCTAGCAGCTAGCCTGTAGTCTCTGCAGCTAGCCCAAACCTAGTTATTTGCCTATACCCTCTGTAGCTGATGATTTCAGATACTCCATCCATCCATCCATCCATTGTCATCCGCTTAATCCGGAGTCGGGTCGCGGGGGCAGCAGTCGGAGCAGGGATCCCCAGACTTCCCTCTCCCCGGACACTTCCTCCAGCTCTTCCGGGGGGACCCCAAGGCATTCCCAGGCCAGCTGAGTGACGTAGTCACTCCAGCGTGTCCTGGGTCTTCCTCGGGGCCTCCTCCCGGTGGGACATGCCCGGAACACCTCACGATGGAGGCGTCCAGGGGGCATCCTATACAGGTGCCCGAGCCACCTCAGCTGGCTCCTCTCGATGTGGAGGAGCAGCGGCTCTACTCCGAGCTCCTCCCGGGTGACAGAGCTCCTCACCCTATCGCTAAGGGAGCGCCCCGCCACCCTGCGGAGGAAACTCATTTCGGCCGCTTGTATCCGGGATCCCGTTCTTTCGGTCATGACCCAGAGTTCATGACCATAGGTGAGGGTGGGAACGTAGATCGACCGGTAAATCGAGAGCTTTGCCTTTCAGCTCAGCTCCTTCTTCACCACGACGGACCGATACAATGACCGCATTACTGCGGCCGCCGCACCGATCCGCCTGTCGATCTCGCGCTCCGTTCTCCCCTCACTCGTGAACAAGACCCCAAGATACTTAAACTCCTCCACCTGAGGCAGGAACTCTCCCCCGACCTGGAGGGTGCAAGCCACCTTTTTCCGGTCGAGAACCATGGCCTCGGACTTAGAGGTGCTGATTCTCATCCCAGCTGCTTCACACTCGGCTGCAAACCGCCCCAGTGCATGCTGAAGGTCCTGGCTCGAGGGAGCCAACAAGACCACATCATCTGCAAAAAGCAGCGATGAAATCAAGTGGCTCCCGAACCACACCCCCTCCGGCACTTGGCTGCGCCTTGAAATTCTGTCCATAAAAATAATGAACAGAACCGGTGACAAAGGGCAGCCCTGCCGGAGTCCAACACGCACCGGGAACAGGTCTGACTTACTGCCGGCAATGCGAACCAAGCTCCTGCTCCGGTCATACAGGGACCGTACAGCCCTCAGCAGAGGGCCTCCGACCCCATACTCTCGGAGCACCTCCCACAGGATGCCACGTGGGACACGGTCGAAAGCCTTCTCCAAGTCCACAAAACACATGTGGACTGGTTGGGCAAACTCCCATGCACCCTCGAGCACCCTGCGGAGGGTGTAGAGCTGGTCCAGTGTTCCACGGCCAGGACGAAAACCGCATTGTTCCTCCTGAATCCGAGGTTCGACTATCGGCCGAATTCTCCTCTCCAGCACCCTGGAATAGACTTTCCCCGGGAGGCTGAGGAGTGTGATCCCCAGGTAGTTGGAACACACCCTCCGGTCCCCCTTTTTGAAGAGAGGGACCACCACCCCGGTCTGCCAGTCCAGAGGCACTGTCCCCGACTGCCACGCGATGCTGCAGATGCGTGTCAGCCACGACAGCCCTGCAACGTCCAGAGACTTGAGGTACTCAGGCGGATCTCATTCCACCCCCGGTGCCTTGCCACTGAGGGAGCTTCCCGGACTACCTCAGTGACTTCAGCTTGGGTGATGAATGAATCAACCTCTGAATCCTCAGCCTCTGCGTCCTCGACGGAAGGCGTGCCAGTGGGATTGAGGAGATCCTCGAAGTATTCCTTCCACCGTCCGACGATATCTCCAGTCGAGGTCAACAGCTCCCCTCCTCCACTGTAAACAGTGTTGGCGGAGCACTGCTTCCCCCTCCTGAGGCGTCGGATGGTTTGCCAGAATTTCCTTGAGGCCGACCGGTAGTCCTCCTCCATGGCCTCCCCGAACTTTTCCCAGACCCGAGTTTTTGCTTCCGTGACCGCCCGGGCTGCCGTCCGCTTGGCCTGCCGGTACCCGTCAGCTGCCTCGGGAGTCCCCCGAGCTAGCAAGGCTCGGTAGGACTCCTTCTTCAGCTTGACAGCATCCCTTACTTCCGGGGTCCACCACCGGGTTCGGGGATTACCGCCGCAACAAGCGCCGGAGACCTTACGGCCACAGCTTCCGGACGGCCGCCGTCAACAATGGAAGTGGAGAACATGGTCCATTCAGACTCAATGTCTCCGGCTTCCCTCGGAATCTGGTCAAAGCTCTCCCGGAGGTGGGAGTTGAAAACCTCCCTGACAGGGGATTCTGCCAGAAGTTCCCAGCAGACCCTCACGATACGCTTGGGTCTGCCAAGTCTGAACAGCTTCCTCCCCTGCCAGCGGATCCAACTCACCACCAGGTGGTGATCAGTTGACAGCTCAGCCCCTCTCTTCACCCGAGTGTCCAAGGCATACGGCCGGAGATCAGATGACACGACTACAAAGTCGATCATTGACCTCCGGCCTATGGGGTCCTGGTGCCACGTGCACTGATGGACACCCTTATGCCTGAACATGGTGTTCATTATGGACAAACTGTGGCTAGCACAGAAGTCCAATAACAAAACACCGCTCGGGTTCCAGATCGGGGAGGCCGTTCCTCCCAATCACACCTCTCCAGGTACACGTCGTCGCTGCCCACGTGGGCATTGAAGTCCCCAGCAGAACGATGGAGTCCCGCGGTTGGAGCACTTTCCAGCACCCCTCCCAGGGCCTCCAGGAAGGCCGGGTACTCTGCACTGCCGTTCGGCCCGTAGGCCGAGACAACAGTGAGAGACCTATGCCCGACCCGAAGGCACAGGGAAACGACCCTCTCGTTCAGTGGGGAGAACTCCAACACATGGCGGCTGAGCTGGGGGGCTATGAGCAAGCCCACACCAGCTCGCTGCCTCTCACCGTGAGCAACTCCAGAGTGGAAGAGAGTACAGCCTTTCTCAAGGAGTTGGGTTCCAGATTTCAGATACTACTAAGAAGAAATGATGAAACGATACAGCAGAGTTTTGATTGCGTTCTGTCATGTAGAATTGTTTTGCACAACCCATTATGTGATCACTAAATGTATGAGTCACTGATCTGTGATACAATTCAAACACAAGCATCAAGACAGTTCTCCCCCTGGCCATCAGGCTTAAGCAGAATTTTGATTGCGTAATGTTATGTAGAATTGCAGCGCGAGTTGCAGCACGTTTTGGAGGTTTTATAGAACAAAATCTTGTGATGACACCCTCGCCCAGGCCTTATATGTATTTCTTGCTTGACATGTCACAAGGGATTTCACTATTCAGAAGGACCTTGGATTTTACTGTGCATAGGACAAATAAACACTTTGACCAGTCCTTGGGGCATTCTCTTTGAAAGAAGCAAAGGTATATGTATACGTATGATAATGCGATCCATCTTACTGCAGACATTGCATTCTATCACAAAGGTATTAAGCAAACCATTTTACTGCTTGGAAGGACAAGCCCGTGCTGAGGAACCTTTGCAGAAGGATAAGGGGATCAGTGTCAAACACCTTTGACAAATCTATAATAACTGCACTGGATTACCTGCTGTCCAGATTCAGTAATATCATCTGCGAATTTCAGAGCAACAACAATGGTACCGTGCAGTTTTCTAAAGCCGGATTGAAATTCTGATCAAACGAAGTTGATTCATTTCATTTTTCAATTCGTTTTTTAAAGCACTTTGATAGGACAGTGTGTTATGAAACATAGATCAAGGGTTCAATGATTCAATCAGCTGCTTACTTTAAGTATTCATCTAATTATCAAGGGCTGCAGCTTTATAAGTGTCCAGCAGCTTTAGGTCTTTGTGGACCTCCAGAACGTTGTGTGACCAAAACAGGCTTCCAGGTGAGATAAAATGCTTAGATGTGTAAGAAAAAATATATATTCGATGACTTCAGATACTACTATGAAGAAATGATGAGACAATACAGCAGAACTTTGATTGCGTTCTGTCATGTATTTGTCTTGCACAACCCATTATTACCCAGCATTTTTCCCCCAGGCCATAAGGCTTCAGCAGAATTTTGTTTGTGTTATGTAGAATTGTGTTGCAGCACATCTCTCTCTCTCTCTCTCTCGTGTCATTGTATCCTGGGTTCATCAGGTGTTTCGGGTCTTGCAACAGACACCCTCGCACAGGCGACCCAGCCGGGATTGATTAAGGCCCGGCTTGTGTCCAGGTAGCACTCTGGTTTGTCTAATTGGTATCTCCCTCTCCTTTTATTCTTGTTGTATTCTGGCACTTGCCCTAAGCTCCTATTTTCAACAATTGTAATTACTTTTATTCATTTTGATCCATTCCCAATCTGAATTAACTTCCAAATTTGAGACCTTAGCAAGCCTTTCTTGTTAAGTGGTATCCGCAGAGTTCAGTTTCACCCAAACAATCCCTTTCTATTCGAGGCGGTATCTCAGAATAAACTCACAAACCCAACACACATATATTGGAGAGAGTCTCCTGCTTCACGTTCCTCACTGTGTTTGTGAAAGATAACCTCACCTTGTCCAGGCAGTGTACTCTGCGGTAAAAAAAACTCCCCAAAAGTGTGTTTACTTCCAGAGGAGACTGAAGAGGTTCGGCATGTCCACTCTATAATAGGTATTCTACAGTCATACAGTCACACAATCACACATTCTATGTTTCTCCATGAGGCTTCTCCAGCTCTACTTTTGTTTTTTCCTGACAGTTTAAATGATGGCAGCTACCTCATCCCCACACCTGAAGGCAGACATTTGGCTTCCTACTGCTGGAATTTACCTGGCAAGAAAACTAACTCTGATTAAAAGGGGTATTTGACCTGACTTTAAATATCTGCAAGATTGGTGAGCTCAACACATCAAGGTCACGTTGGACTCAAAGAGGAACAGGAATCAGATTTAGCTATTTTCCGCACAGCTGAAAGTTACCTTTTTGAGTCTATTTCTAGACAAAACAGGAATATAGGCATTGCCATATGATAAGCACCAGTCAAACCAGTCAACCAACAGATAACCATACAGCCATTTCTGTTATTTTGTCATTTATTTATTGTGCTTTGTTCTATTTTTCTTACCACTAAAGGTTGGGCCAGCAAGTCCATTCCCTGATGTCACTCTGTGGCTTCAGAGTGACGTCAGAGGGGGGGCGGTATGGGGAAGCAATTAACAATATGAGCAATCTAAAAATGTTGCAATATTATAACACACACACACACACACACACACACACACACACACACACACACACACACACACACACACACACACACACACACACACACACACACACACACACACACACACACACACACACACTGAGAGCAGTTCAGTTCTGTATAAATACAGCGTCTTGATGAGGAGTAGGCTAGAGCCCAGCGCTGTAAACTTGGACCAGTGTAAGAGCAACTCTTGGGAAGAATTAAGCAAAGATAATGGCCCACACAAACCGTGAGTAGCATTCTAACATTGGTTTTCATCACACGTTTTCCTCGCCTGTCCTTTGAATCAATTATTCTCTCTCTCTCTCTCTCTCTCTCTCTCTCTCTCTCTCTCTCTCTCTCTCTCTCTCTCTCTCTCTCTCTCTCTCTCTCTCTCTCTCTCTCTCTCTCTCTCTCTCTCTCTCTCTCTCTCTCTCTCTCTCTCTCTCTCTCTCTCTCTCTCCCCTTCTTCTCTCTTTCGCTCTCTCTCAAATATCTTTTTGCAACTCTCTCTCTCTCTCCTTTTTCCACTTGTTTCTTTGTAAAACGTTCCTTTTACTGTCTGTCTCTGTGGTGTTTCTACACCTTATAAGAACAACAAGATGTCTTTTGCGATTAAAGTAGGAATGAGAAATGTGCTGCGTCTAACTCTGCACTAGAGTGTGATATGACCAATCCACATTTCATAAACGAATAAACCTACTACAGCAGATCTGAGGCACTGGGCCTCCACATAAAGAATTCATCAAGACAGTCATCGCACTAGCCAAACAACACATAGCTGTGTTTTCTCCTTAACATCTTAACTATCTCTGATTTTCATTTTAAGGTTTAATTGCTGGTGTTGATCTGAGAACCAAGGAAAACAACCGGGCACACCGAACTGAGGAGATCGATAGGAAGCGTTTGATTGTTTCGGCGGGGACAAGCCTTCTCCCCTGACGGTGCACCTCTCCGACCCGCTGCAGTCCGGCCATGAGCTGGCCCTGGTCTTAAAGCAGGGTAAGCACCTCAAGGCCTCAATGCAGAGATGGTCATATAAAATAGAGCTAGGTGAATTGAAGAGTCTCACTTCTTGCTGCTCTATTCCTTTAACATTTTGAAATATTTATTTGACAAAATGTTTTTCAAAAGGGTTGCACAACTTCAACAACTTCTCCTGCCGCAATGGATGTGCCTATTGCCCTTCCTTTGTTTGGGATACCGAACCTTTTGATACACAATCCATGGTACAAATCAAATCCCTCAGTAACTCCATTGGGGATAGCGGGGTAACTAGGCCGAGGGAACACATTAGAATTAGCTTTTCATAAATGGCCTATCCTACAAAAAATAATGGTGAGAAAATAAAACAGTTAATTTCTGTAGCAAAAGTAGCTAAATCAATTAATTAATGTGTGTGGAGAAGTATGAAGGAAATGGGGGGGGGAACAATTGTTGGCGGGGGAGGGGGGGGCAAAACGTGACC
>OLKM01000749.1:42158-69658 GCA_900291075.1 Melanogrammus aeglefinus
ATATATATATATATTATATATATATATATATATATATAATATATATATATTATATTCTTTTGCAACTTCTTTGTGCTTCCATATCAGTTTGAATCCATATCAGTTTATATCCGACTTATGCTTTGGATATCATGATTATTCTTTAAACTCTTCTGTGCTTGGTATGCTCCGGTAACTATGGATTATTATTGCCAGTTAAGGGCAAAGTCGCTTTGTGTACACTAAAAAATAAATGTATAAATCTGTATTTTTTCCTTTCTAGGTATGTTTCGCTGTGGCCCATGTCCTTTGAAGGCCATTAAAGAAGGGGACCTCAATGTGAAGTTTGATGCTCCATTTGTCTTTGCTGAAGTGAATGCAGACATCATCAATTGGGAAATCAGACCAGACGGTCAGCGAAAGCAGGTGGGGGATTATTATGCATGTCTTTATTCTTTATCCATTTTTATTATAACTTCTACAACTGTTTACTCATCTTAAAAAAATATATATATTTGCATTCTCTTTTTAAATGTTTAATAGTTTTCATCCAACTCTGCAAAAGTGGGGAGGAACATTAGCACCAAAAGTCCTTACAGTAACGAGAGAGAAGATATAACCCTTCAGTACAAGTACCAAGAAGGTTGGTTTCATTTCGACATCAAGAGACAGTGTCATACTCACTTATACCTTTACGATGGGGTGCTATGCTCACCCTATCATATATAGTATAAAATACAAAATCTTTAACGGCACCCTGTGAATGGAACAGGGGACTGTTAAAGATTTAGACTTTTCTTACCTATATTAGTCACGTTGATTGTTGCTGATCAAGATAAGACTAGAAGTAGAAGAACTAATAATGACAATGATCCAAATTGATTATATGTCATTATTTGAATTCCACTTTTTTATGGTATGGTGAGGATGAAGGGCCACAGCGATCGGCACACAGACATTAAGAAACCTCTCATTGATCAACCCGTACTACATCCAAAGGAAAACATTCTGTTTACTTTAGAGCACAGTTGATGTTAACATTGGCCTCGGCAGAGGTTGTGGATCTGCCCATGTCCATTGGGCCGCGGGTGACCAAATCTGCTCCTGCTCCACAGGTTCAGCCAAGGAGCGGGAGGTGTACAACAAGGCAGGGCGGCGCATCTCTGGGCCGGATGGAGAAGAGGAATCTAATTCAGGTGCTGTTAAGCGTCCTTTGTTACTTCCCCCGCCCTTTAGACTCCATGTTGATCCCCTTGATCGCTTCTTGAGAGGTCCCATCACAGCAATATATAGGCTACTCCTAGTCCTATATATACGTTAACGTGTGAATGCATTCATCTTCATTATGCATTATTAATGTACTCTTCACAGCCAATAAACCAGGAAAGGTGCAGCTGGAGATCAAGCACGCCAAACCTGTGTTCGGGACCGACTTTGACGTCATCTTTGAGGCAAGTTGTAATGTCATTCAGTGTCCTACGGATGGAGATGCAGAGTGCATTACCCCCTACGATGCTGTCTTTGTGAAGTTATCACTCATGGCTAGGTCCTATCATCAACGGATCTATCATTTTTCTTTCTCTCAGTTGGAGAACCTGGGGGACAATGAAGTCAGCTGCAAATTGACCATGATGTCAAAGGCTGTCACGTATAACTCGGTCCACCTTGGAGAGTGCCAGAACAGCACGGTCAATGTTGTCATTCCTGCTCACAAAGGTAGGTGGTCTCATGCCAGCACTTCCACCCGTCTTGGTATAGAGACATAACAGCGGCGCTGGCTATTTAGTATGAAATCACCAATTACACCCTGTGTAACAAAGCCTTGAAGTCTTCTTTCTATTTTGGACTCGTGGATAGGGGGTGTGGTTTATCTCTAGAAACGTTGTAGTTAATGTACTGTATATATATTCCCATATTCTTTATCTTGGTAATGGAGTACAACGATTTGGCTAGCTATGGTCGATTGTGAATACAATATTTTGCTGTTGTGTTCATTCTGGGCCCCACACAGTCCACAGGGAGACGGTGCGCTTACTCTACACTAAGTATGCATCGTGCGTCAGCGAGCACAACGTCATCCGGATGATAGGGGTGGCAAGAGTGTCCGGAAAGGAAAAATCCATCCTGGAGATGGTCAACATCCCACTGAGCAAGCCCAAACTCAGTATTAAGGTGGGTTTACTATCCATGAGCAAGATGCAAGCCTCCTCCTTTATGACATAAGCTGATATAAGTGTCAGTGCCGAATGACTAATATCTCAAAAGCTTAATAGCTGTTGATTAACCTTGAACCATTGCCATTTTATATGCAGATAGACAGGTTAAAGGTCAGATGTCATTTGAATAGAGTTAAATTCAACTCAGTTTCCTCTATTTAGCGTTAGTTTTTTTCCCACAACATTGCCCACTCCAGAAGCCAGTGTGGACATAGAGTGGAGTGCACCCCCATTTAACATCCTAACCTCTCCTTTCTCCAGGTTCCTGGCTGGGTGATTTTAAATAGGAAAAACACCACCCTCATCTCCTTCACCAATCCTTTGCCAGTGCCACTGAACCGAGGAGTGTTCACTGTTGAAGGGGCTGGACTACTTCCCACCAAAGAGATCCATATTTCGTAAGTATCTGTCCAAAAAAATCTATAAATCAGTAATGACATACAACATATAACACATATCACATAACTGATGTGGAAGGGTTTTCTTAATTTATGATCAACTGTCATACATACATACACCAGTATGTAAAAACATCTGATGCTTTCCTGACAGTGGGTTTAGCATTGAGCTGTCAGTCAATATACGCAGTGTTTGTATATAAAAATGAGTCAAATGCATTATGAGTCTGTTTAGTCATGTTACCTTTCTCTTCAATATTCCATATCTTCCTAACCATGACTTAAACTACTCTTCTTCTCATCTTCTCCTCCCTCCATACTCCACTCTCACTCTTCGTAACGCTCATGAGATAATGTAAATACTACTACATATGTACTCCGTGATATAGATATGCCCATCATGTCTGTGTGTCTGTGTCTCTCTCCCCCTCAGTGGTAGCATCGCGCCAGGCCAGCGTGTGTCTGTGGAGCTGTCATTCACACCCATTCGGCCGGGTGTTAGGGAGTTCCTGGTGGACTTTGACTCCGACAGGCTCCAGGACGTGAAGGGAGTCACCACGCTGGTGGTCCACAAGACTCCACCCTTGTACCATTATGTGTGTCCAGTCATATTTGGATAGAGAGGATTGTTATGCCCTACAAGTTGTGATCAAACCTTTAGCTGCCAGCAACGCTCTGGCACTCACTCTTATACTAACAAATATATTTAGCCAAGTCAAGCAATGGTTTCACTTCTCTTAATATACCATGATTGTGTAGTGCTGATTCTATGAATGTAAAGAAAATGCAAACATTGCCTTAATTCTTTGCAATGTGTCAGGGCTATTCTAAAGCAGGGCTTATTGATATTAAATGTAGCATTGATATAGATACAGTATATATCCATGCATTTCACACTTCTGCAGATCACTAATTTGTTGGTATTGATTCAATGTTTTGCCACGATTTTTTTCCCTATTCTTGTAATAGTAATAAAGACCTTTTATGCAAACTATTATTTGAGCCATATATGTGTTGGCTAAACTGAGGCGACTGGCTGACGGGTTATCCAATCTCTCCCAGGGCTATGATTGATGCAGTATTTAAAGAACTCCTTATGTGGATTCTGAAAGACATACAGTCTGGAGTGTTAGATTTCAGCTTATTTCTAAACTGTTGTATAGACTCTGCGTTGTGTATTTTCCGTCGTAGTAGTAATTCTTGAAGTCAAAATCAAAGCAACTTGACAGGTTGGATAAGAGGGTTGAATAGATGGTTTATTCCAGGATGTAATACAGCGAGATACAGACTTAGGCTGAATAATCTATAGTGGACACGGTTGAGGAGCAGGTTTGAGACGTGTTCCTTGGCTGTCGAATCCTTTTCTCACCAAACCAAAGGGTTGGGGCGAGTATTATATTGAAGAAAACATGAAGAACAAGAGAACAGAAGCACTCTCCCCCTTGATAAGGTATATGGCCCTGACTATGTCCCAGACGACCGGGTTGGTTCATCCTTGTTGAGACATAACAAACGGCGGAATGTTGGAAATAACACCTTGTATCAGTGTGAGAGGCACTGGCCTGTTCCTAGACTAGAAGAGTGAACACAGAGAGACACTAAAATACACCAACATTCTACAGGAGATTAGATCGAAACCGTTGGATTGCTCTGCTTATTATGTTGAGCAGGATGCTGTAGATGTGGCAGCTCATATGCTTTATTGAGCTGGGAGAAAGAGCCTCCCCGAGTATCAACCAAACCCCTTCTCATGGCAAGCCAATTTGACATAAATTCACTAGATGTGTTGCTGATATCCGTAATTCAGTTTTGCCTAGTCAAAAATAACATTTCTGATATCCGCAACTGAATTCTTCCTATCCACAATTTTCATTTCAAATATCCACAAAGACATTCCTCCTATAGGAGAAATGACGTCACTTTTTGTGATTCATGTCTATGGGGTTTCTCACGGCCTATTACATAGACTTCCGCACCAAGGCCCCCATGTGTGACTGGAACCCGGCCGCTCTCGGTGATGTCTTTGTGCGGGGGCTGGGTGAATTAAACATGAACTCGTATATTATGAACTGCCGTCTACACTGGAGGGTCACCCGTCTCGACCTGCACATTCCAGGCTCGCAGGAGGGAGAGATGCTCAGAGTTCCAGTCAAGTTCTGCCCTGCCACACAGTTCCCCTCACTCCAAGTCTCCAGTAACTCCTGCCTCCACCTCGTTTGCCTCAACCGCTCCTGTAAGTGTGGAGGATCCTGAGCCTATGCAGCTGGGTCGCACCCGCCTCTCACCTGAAGAGAGGGAGGGAAGGTAGACAGAACCTTTGTATGTACTGCGGCCAGCCAGGACACTTTGTCAGCCGGTGTCCAGTAAAAGCCAGAGCTAACCAGTGAACGGAGGCATACTGGTGAGCTCCATACTGGTGAGCTCCATTGTCCCTGCCTCCCCTAAATGATCCAGCCTCTCCGGTGAGTTCCTGCTGCCTTCTGGCTCCCACTCCATCACCATCCTCGTTGATTCAGGGGCCGACCAGAGCATTATGGACCAGGCCCTCGCTCTCCGGCTTGGACTCCGCCCAGAGAAACTATCATTGCCCATCTCTGCCAGAACCCTGGATGGACGAGTGCTTGGGAGGGTGACATCACAAACCAACCCTGTGCGCGTGTGCATGCTCCTGCCGGGGGGCCACAGTGAGACCATCCAGTTCCTGCTCCTGTCTACACCAAGCCAGCCTGTCATCCTGGGGTACCCCTGGCTTTGCAGGCACAACCCCAACATCGATTGGACTACCTGTTCCATCCGGGAGTGGGGAGAGACCTGCCAGCGGACCTGCCCCAGGACACCATCATTGTCACCTGCTTCTCCTGTTCCTGCTCCAGCCTCAGATATCACCGGAGTTCCAGCAGTTTATTATGACCTGATAAAGGTGTTCAACAAAGCTAAGGCTACCTCCCTGCCACCTCACCGCCCCTATGACTGTGCCATAAACCTACTCCCGAGCACTTTGCCTCCCAAGGGTCGCTTGTACTCTCTCTCTGCCCCTGAGAGGGAGGCCATGGAGGAGTACATACAAGACTCCTTAGCGGCAGGGATCATCCATCCCTCCTCTTCACCATTTTTTTTTTGTGAAGAAGGACAAGTCTCTGCGGCCCTGTATAGACTATCGTGGACTTAATGACATTACGGTTAAGAAACGCTACCCCCTTCCACTCCTCTCCCCAGCCTTTGAGATGCTCCAGGAGAAACAGTGTTCTCCAAGCTCGATGCTTGAGCAGTAGTAAACACGGAAGTAAGGCGGAAGGTAGTTTGTCGACGTCAGTTCAAGACGACGCCTCTGATTGGTCAAATTTTCAGGAAAGTTGCGGTGGTTGGTTAAAATTGCGACACCGCCATCAATTCGCGGTGATTGGTTGATGTTGCGTTGAAGTTGCAAATCACAACATCGCAAAATCCTGGAGGGTCTGCCTAACTCCCACGGAGACGACCTACGATGTTGGTAACAGGGAGCTTCTGGCGGTGAAACTGGCCTTGGAGGAGTGGCGCCACTGGCTAGAGGGAGCCAAGGTGCCATTCATTGTGTGGACTGATGATCGCAACCTGGAATATATTCGATCTGCCAAGAGACTGAACAGTGACAGGCCCGCTTGTCACTGTTCTTCGACAGTTTCAACTTCCCACTCTCCTATCGACCCGGGTCTCGTAACATTAAACCAGATGCACTTTCCCGGCAGTTTCCTTAGTGTCCTGATGAAAGGGTTGAGCTCTCCACCATCCTCCCGGCCTCCTGTCTCGTGAACTCTGTCACTTGGAGATAGAGGAGAGGTTGCGGGCTGCCACTGAGGAACAGCCTGGTCCTAGTTCCTGTCCCCCTGGTCGATTGTTTGTTCCAGCTCACCTACGCTCTGATGTGCTCCAGTGGGGGCATGCTTCCTGCCTCACCTGCCACCCTGGTATTCAGCAGACCCGAGACTTTCTGCAGCAGTGCTTCTGGTGGTCATCACTGGAGGAGGATGTCCGAGGCTATATCAACGCCTGTCCTGTGTGCAACCAGAACAAGACCTCTCGTCGTCCACCAGCTGGCTTCCTGCACCCATTGCCTGTTCCTCATGGCCCATGGTCTCACATCTCCCTGGACTTTGTAACTGGCCTACCGATATCCAAAGTCCACACTGCCATCCTCACAGTGGTTGACTGTTTTAGCAAGATGGTCCACTTAATTCCCCTTTCCAAGCTTCCCTCTGCCAAAGAGACATCGGAACTGGTTCTCCAGAACATCTTTCGTCGACATGAACTGCCCACTGACATTGTCTCTAACGGGTGTGTCTGCCTCTGGCTCTGGAACTTTATGTTTCTCTTATTGGAATACAAACTCATGTACAGTAGTTTTTTGTTCAAACATTTTTTCCTTAATTCTATTTTTTATTGCTCTAATGGAAGTCCCTTATGGGGCCCTCGAAATGTAAGTGAAGGCACAGGCAGGAATCGAACCGTAAGCATTTCATGCAAGGTTAGCTGAGTCATTCTGTTATCTTGCATGTGATAACTCACTAGTGCTAAAGAAAGTGCATATACCCAATTCTATTTAGTGCTTGCACAGATTGCTTTTTTTTTTGTTTTGACCCTCCCATTCCATATTCTGAGCTAATTTCAAACCTTGGCAAGACATTTCTAGTCAAAATTCCTGATAATAGTATCCACCTTGATTTAATTTCTTACTACTTCCCTCCTTGCGCATGGCCAATGCCATGAGCATTAAATGATAAGCAAACCTAGCAACGCTGTTGGTGCAACCAACTTTGAAGTCCCTAACCTTAACTAAAATGAAACCAATCTATTTGGAAGGGAAATTGAAGCCAGTATATCCAAAACCAAAGGTCGCTATTGGTGGGTTTACCATCAGCCGCCTTGAAACAACACTGTTCCCAAAGTCATGCATTAAACCGAAAACGTTACATGCGTCAGTAGACCTATATACCGCAAAGTTAAATAAACGAAAACGCAACATGCCCCGTTCCAAGTCCACCACTTCCGCTGCCTGAGCTGACATATCTGACTCCTGTTCCTCCTCCACCTTTCACCATCCGGCTCTTCCTATGATGGTTGCAACTCGTCACTTCATCAAGTGAGCCAGTGCTCACAGTGAGCAAAGTAATCGTGACTGTGCCTGTCTTAGGTTGTCCCAGATGCAAAATAACCACGTAAGATGTAATATCCGCACATAGCCACAAGGGAGTAGGACCAAACATATAAACTGTAATAACTGCTCATGGCCACAAGATGGCAGCACCATCACGCATATGAGAAAGCCGGAGGCGTGCTCTCAGATCACAGCCACCAGCGCATGGACATTTAGGCCCCGCCTACTCTGCATAGGAGCAGGCACGTGCCCAAGGGAGGACAGAAACAAATGGTAGCCCATCTAATGTTCGGCTGGTTGGATCTCCGCACGTGTCATATACAATTCCCCTCCTATTGCTTCAGTTTCCGTACAGTGGTTGTGGGTCGGGTCAATAGGGCGCTAGGCCGGCGCCCCTCCGTGAAATATTCCATTGAATGTATGTGCTAACTATTAACCTTCCTGTCGTGTTCCTGTCAAATCTGACCGATTTCCATTTCGATCAATCATAAATATTGTGTTTTACATTTTATTGTCTCAAGGGCTTATGATATTCTCCACAGTAGGCATTTGAACATATACAATTGCTGATCACTACTTTCATTGAATTTTGAGTTGTTTAGTCAACTTTGTAACACCTGTGGTGTTCCCGGTCAAAAATTACCGCCATAGGAAATGAATGGGTGACCCTAGATTATGTTCATTCATCAGATAGGTAACACAACCACAAATCCACCACCACCACCACACGCACACACAAACACACCTACACACACACACACACACACACACACACACACACACACACACACACACACACACACACCACACACACACCACACACACACACACACACACACACACACACACCTACACGCACACACACACACACACACACCTACACGCACACACACACACACATACACGCACGCACACGCACGCACACACACACACACACACTCCACCCTACGTGAACCCCTTTCAGACTGACCATGTGTCCTCTCTTTCCCGTGCTTATGTGCCTGTCCCCCTACGTGAGCCACACCTTCCTAACCCACGGGAGAAACTGTGGGAGGTGCTGCGGGAGTATGGGATGGCGGGGTCTCTCCTCAGGGCCATCCAATCTTTGTACACCTAAAGCGAGAGCTGTGTCCGGGTTCACGGCAGCCAGTCAGTCTCGTTCCCGGTGGGTGTTGGCCTCCGCCATGGCTGCACTTTGTCACCAATCCTGTTTGTGATATTCATGGACAGGATATCGAGGCGTAGTCAGTGGTGGGGAGGGGTTGCAGTTCGGAGGTCTGAGGATCTCATCACTGCTCTTTGCAGATGATGTGGTCCTGATGGCATCTTCGGCACTCACTGGATCGGATGGCAGCCGAGTGTGAAGCGGCTGGGATGAGGATCAGCACCTCTAAATCTTAGCAGGAAACCGATGGTTTACCTACTCCGGGTAGGAAATGAGTCCTTAGCCCAAGTGAAGGAGTTCAAGTACCTCGGGGTCTTGTTCGCGAGTGAGGGGACGATGGAGCGTGAGATTGGCCAGAGAATCGGAGCAGCGTTGGCGGTATTGCGTTCCCTTTTCTGCACCGTTGTGACGAAAAGAGAGCTGAGCCGCAAGGCAAAGCTCTCGATCTATCGGTCAATCTTCGTTCCTATCCTCACCTATGGTCATGAGGGATGAGTGATGACCGAAAGGACGAGATTACGGATACAAGCGGCCGAGATGAGTTTTCTCAGGAGGGTGGCTGGCTTCTCCCTTAGGGATAGGGTGAGAAGTTCAGTCATCCGTGAGGAGCTCGGATTAGAGCCGCTGCTCCTTTCTTAGAAAGGAGTCAGTTGAGGTGGTTCAGGCATCTGGTAAGGATGGGGTGGAGACCAGTGGGGTGGAGACCTCGGGGAAGACCCAGGACTAGGTGGAGAGATTATATCTCAACACTGGCCTGGGAACGCCTCGGGATCCTCCCGTCAGTGCTGGTCAATGTGGCTCGGGAAAGGGAAATCTGGGGCCCCCTGCTTGAGCTGCTGCCCCCGCGACCCGACCTCGGATAAGCGGATGAGGATGAGGATGAGGATATCATGAACACTATATAGGGAATAGTGAGTGAGTGTATAGGGAATAAGCTCGCTAACTTTTGGCTGTCTATCAAGCAGAGACAGCTTTTCATTGGCGTAAGAAAATTCACCCAAGGGTCGCACCAGTGTGCGCCCCAGGCCAATGGTATCGCTTTTCATTTTTGTTATCACCACATCATTGGACAATTCAGCGAATCAATCAAATAGGCTACCTCCCTCAGCAACATTTGCGCAAAACAACTACATGTAGAAAAGAGATAGATCTCTAACTAGCAGAGTTGTAAGCACAGGAATTGTACTCCCCAAGCATTGTTATACTTAAAAGGAGCAAGTAAGTTACATATTAACTTTTAGTCTTTCGGCTGTAGCATATAAACAAAATGAAGCAACTGTCCCTTATTTCTAACTGCATTTGAAGAGAGCATGGGGAATCTGAAACCATGATCTGATTTCACTGATAGGACAGTCTGATTCATGATTTGTCTCAATATCAGAATAACAACAATGGGTCAAATAGCAATGGGTGGTGGAATGCCCATGAAGTAGGTCGTCTGTATATGCAGTGTAAGCTTGTCCAGGCCCTGCAAGTCAGGATGTAGGCTATGAATCTGAATGAAGAGTAGGTAAATAGGTAGTGGCCACCTACAAAATGCACCAGAATACAGGAAATCAAATCCATTCAATTCAATTTTCAACTGATAACCCCAGACCCGCTGTCTATTAGTGTGCCCCACCAATATTTTTTATCACCAGCCGCCACTGCTACCATACCGACACTTTAACAAATAAAGTGAGTCAAAAGAGAGCCAGATTCGAGTACCTTTTCTAAAGAACGTGACAAGTTGGCATTTTACTTTCTTACGGTGAGGCTATATTGTGTGGTTAATAACCAGCAATAAATAATTTCATTTACATTCAAATAATATATTTCTTGAATTGGTATCCATTATTATCAATTGTATATCCGCGTCTTTCATCCGTCTTTGCGTAGAGTCGGTAAACTTTGTCGGTGGCAGGTTGCTTTAAATATTTCCGCCGTAAAGGATTATGGGATACCACCACTATCTCCTTACCTTTCGCAAAGGTTGCTCATGAGTAACCTATGATGAAGGAGGGTTAAAGGAAGCATTGAGGCTCTTTTCCTAAGCATTTTTAGAATTTGAACCACCTTTCCTGTTAAGGTAGCGAACAGTAGGACCCAAGCGCTGAACACAGAGGAACTGAGACGAGGTGGAAGGGAAGATGGGTTTATTCGGATAGTCAGACGAGTAGTCAGACAAGCAGGGATCAAGAACCAGCGGGGTAGTCAGACAGGCGGGGATCAGGAACCGGCAGGAGAGTCAGACAGGCGAGGATCAGGAACCGGCAGGAGAGTCAGACAGGCGAGGATCAGGAACCAGAAGGAGAGTCAGACAGGCGAGGATCAGGAACCAGAAGGAGAGTCAGACAGGCGAGGATCAGGAACCAGAAGGAGAGTCAGACAGGCGAGGATCAGGAACCGGCAGGAGAGTCAGACAGGCGAGGATCAAACGACAGGCGGGTAGTCAGGCAGGCAGGGGTTCGGTGGCAAGGGGAGAACTAGAGAGGAGGAGAGATGGTTACCAAGGGGTCAGGCTAGAGACAGATATTCAATAACGCTGGTAGGACCGATACTAACTATGTAGAGTAAACGACGAACTGGCGCCGGCTGATCGGAGATCCCCGGCTGAAGTAGGGAACGGTGATTGTAGATTGCAGACAGGTGGGTGGATGAGATGAGGACCAGCGACGCCAAGCAGCCACTAGATGGGGGTGTTGGACCGAGTTGCCGGACGTGGCGTAACAGTACCCCCCCCTCTACGGACGCCTCCTGGCGGACGCCCAACCACGGATGGGTGATCCCGGTGGAAGTCCCGAATGAGGGAAGGATCCAGAATACTCTTCCGCGGGACCCAGGAGCGCTCTTCCGGACCGTATCCCTCCCAATCAACGAGGTACTGGTATCCCCGGCCGCGGCGCCGCACATCCAGGAGCCGATGGACCGTCCACGCCGGGTGGTTGTCAATGACCCTGGGCGGAGGTGGAGGCGGGGAGGGAGGGAGCAACGGGCTAGTGGAGACGGGCTTGACCTGGGAGACATGGAAGGTCGGATGCACCCGAAGAGATGGGGGAAGTTTAAGGCGAACGGCACAGGGGTTAATGATCGTCTCGATCTCGAAGGGACCAATGAAACGGGGAGAAAGCTTAGGAGGAACTCCCTTCAAGGGAAGATCCTTTGCCCGAAGCCAAACTTTCTGTCCGGGAGCGTACTGGGGGGCAGGTAGACGACGCTTATTGGCCTGCAGCTGGGAGCGGGAGGATGCACGGGTCAGCGCAGCGCGAGCGCGTCTCCAAATGCGCCGGCACCTGCGCAGGTGGGTCTGGACAGACGGAACCGCAATTTCGGCCTCCAATTCAGGAAAAAGGGGTGGCTGGTATCCCAGTGAAGCCATGAAAGGGGAAAGTCCTGTGGAAGCGTTCACCAGGGTGTTGTGGGCATATTCGACCCAGGGGAGCTGAGAGTTCCAAGAGGTGGGACTGGCGTGGGTGACGCAGCGGAGAGCAGCCTCCATCTCCTGGTTGGCTCGCTCGGATTGTCCATTCGACTGGGGGTGAAATCCGGAGGACAGACTGGGTGTGGCACCAAGGGCTTTACAGAAAGCGCGCCAGACTTGGGAGGAGAACTGGGGGCCTCTGTCGGAGACAATGTCAGTGGGAATGCCATGCAACCGGAACACGTTTCTGACCATGGAGGTCGGCGGTCTCCCTTGAAGAGGGGAGCTTGAGGAGAGCGATGAAGTGCGCGGCCTTGGAGAAACGATCAATCACTGTCAGGATGGTGGTGTTACCCTCAGACGTGGGTAGACCAGTGACGAAGTCCAGGGCGATGTGTGACCAAGGGCGGCTAGGGATGGGTAAGGGCCGCAGAAGGCCAGAACGAGGGCGGGTCGAGGTCTTATTCCGGGCGCAGACCGTACACGCAGAGATGAACGAGCGGACGTCCGCATCCATGGTTGACCACCAGAACCGGCGACGGAGGAAGTCCAAGGTACGAGTGATGCCAGGGTGGCAGGTTAGCCGGGAGGAATGCGCCCAGGCCAGTACCCTGGACCGTACCGGGTCAGGGGACGAAACAAGCGAGTTAGGGGGACCGGTTAAGGGATCCGGCTGCTGTGTTCCTGCGCCAGACGTACCGCCGACTCTACCTCCCAGGTGAGAGAGGCGATCAAGCACGTGAGGGGCAGGATGGTTTCGGGTTCAGAGCAGGGGTCCTCCGGGGAATGCAGGCGGGAAAGGGCATCCGGCTTAACATTCCGGGAGCCGGGACGGTAGGTGAGGCAGAAGT
This sequence comes from Melanogrammus aeglefinus, assembly GCA_900291075.1. Classification (NCBI taxonomy): domain Eukaryota; kingdom Metazoa; phylum Chordata; class Actinopteri; order Gadiformes; family Gadidae; genus Melanogrammus; species Melanogrammus aeglefinus. The sequence goes on from OLKM01000749.1 coordinate 55,299, forward strand.
TAAGCCGGCCGAAGTAGAGGGCCCACCTGGCCTGCCGGGAGTTCAGCCTCCTTGCGGACTGAATGTAGGCCAAGTTACGGTGGTCGGTCCAAACGATAAAAGGGTGCTCCGCACCCTCCAGCCAATGTCTCCACTCCTCCAAAGCGAGTTTGACAGCCAAGAGCTCGCGGTTGCCGACGTCATAGTTTCGCTCAGGCGGGGTCAACCTTCGGGAGAAGAAGGCACAGGGGTGAAGCTTGTGATCGGAGGGGGAACGCTGGGAAAGCACCGCGCCCACTCCGGTGTCCGAGGCGTCGACCTCCACAACAAACTGGAGAGAGGGGTCAGGCTGGATGAGGATGGGAGCAGAAATGAAGCGCCGCTTGAGGCCCTGGAAGGCGGTCTCAGCCTCTGGTGTCCAGGTGAAGGTGTTCTTGGTGGAGGTCAAGGCCGTGAGGGGTGCCGCGACTTGGCTGTAGCCGCGAATAAAGCGCCGGTAAAAATTAGCAAACCCCAGGAACTGCTGCAATCTCTTGCGAGTAGAGGGAGAGGGCCACTCCGCCACCGCAGAGACCTTGGAGGGTCCATCTCGACCTGGCCCTGGCTAATAATGTAGCCCAGGAAGGAGACGGATGAAGCGTGAAACTCGCACTTCTCTGCCTTGACATATAGCCTGTTCTCGAGCAACCTCTGCAGGACCTGTCTAACATGAACCCTGTGCTCCTCCACGGACTTGGAAAAAATGAGGATGTCGTCAATATAGACGAAGACGGTGTGGTTCAACATGTCCCGGAGGACATCATTCACCAAGGACTGGAAGACAGCGGGAGCATTGGTGAGACCGAAGGGCATGACTAGGTACTCAAAGTGGCCTAGTGGGGTGTTGAACGCGGTCTTCCACTCGTCCCCCTCCCGGATGCGGACCAAGTGGTAAGCGTTGCGTAAATCCAGCTTTGAGAAGACGGAGGCTCCGTGGAGAGGGACAAAGGCGGAACTGATTGAGGGGCAAGGGGGTACTTGTTCCTCACCGGTGATGTCGTTCAGGCCCACGGTAGTCAATACAGGGTCGCAGTGAACCATCCTTCTTCCCAACAAAGAAAAAACCCGCTCCCACAGGTGAGGAAGACGGACGGATGATTCCAGCCGCGAGAGAACTCCCCAATGTACTCCTCCATTGACTCCCGTTCGGACGAGAGAGGTTGAACAGACGGACTGCCAGGGAGGGGGGCTCCGGGAAGGAGATTCAATATAGCGCAGTCATAAGGACGGTGAGGGGGCAAGGACAAGGCATAGAGCTTGCTGAACACCGCCCCGAGGTCGTGGTACTCCTCCGGGACGGAGGACAGGTCAGGAGGGACAGCTGCGGGCTCGAGTTCTGGCGCCCGAGGAGACTGAGCGGACCGCAAGCACTGGGACAGACAGAGCGTACTCCATGACATGACTCGTCCCGTTCTCCAATCGACTTGAGGGTTGTGTGTCTGGAACCAGGGATAACCCAGGACGACAGGGGAGAAGGGACTAGAAATCACCAGAAGGGAAATTAACTCGTGGTGATTCCCTGACACGAGCAGGTTGATTGGGACGGTACGGTGCTTCCACCCCGCGGAAAGCGTCCTCCCATCTAGTGCCTGGGTCTCAATGGGAAGGTCAAGAGGGACGGTGTCGATTCCCAATCGACGAACCAGCTCCCGATCGATGAAACTCTCATCCGCCCCGGAGTCCAGGAGGATAGAGAGTGGAATGGCCTGGTGTTTCCACTGGAGGACCGCCTCCAGGAGGGGGCGGGAGACCAAGGGATTACGGGAGCGGGCTCGCCAGAAATCCCTCGAGTTACTGGCGAGCCCGTTCTTTTTCCCGAGAGGGAGGGACATTCCAGACCGGAGGTGGCCTGATAGCCCACAATAGAGACAAGCTCCGGAGCGCATGCGTCGTTCCCTCTCCTCGGGAGAGAGTTGTGTGCGTCCAATCTGCATGGGCTCGGGGGACCGGGACCGTTCGTTGCGAGGCGGGACGGAGACCGGAAGAGGGAACCGGGGAGCTGCAGACAGCTGGAAGGCGGAAGTGGGGATCGAATGTTGACCCTCTCTCTCTGCGGCGCGCTCGCGTAGCCGATTGTCCACCCGAATAGCGAGCGAGATCAGCTGGGTCCAAATCGCGCGGTGCCTCCTCCCAGGAGGTCAGCTGGGTCCTTAACGTCGTTAGACAGCGCGTTCAGAAAAACCCCCTGCAGAGCCTCCTCGTTCCAACCGCTCTCAGCCGGCGAGGGTCCGGAACTCCGACCGCCGAAGGAAGCGACGCTGCGGGATCCCTGGCGAAGGTGCAGGAGACGTTGGGAGGCCTCCCTACCCCGCACCGGGTGGTCGAACACCTTCCGCATCTCCTCGGTGAAGGCGTCGTAGTCGGAGCAGACCGCGGAACCGCGTTCCCACACGGCCGCTGCCCAAGCGAGAGCCTCCCCCCGCAGAGAGCCGATCAGGTAGGCGATCCGCGACCTGTCCGTGGGGTAGGTCTGGGGCTGCATCTCAAACACCAGAGAGCACTGGAGCAGGAATGACCGACAAGACCCTAGATCCCCCTCGTAGCGCTCGGGGGCTGGGATGAACGGTTCCCGGGGAGAAGCCGAAGTAGCGAAGGGTGGGAATGGGGATGTCGAGGAAGCGGAGGACCCGGAGTGGACAGCCTGGGTCAACTCACGGAGTGTGGTGGTAACCTCCTGTAGAGCCTGGTCGTGTTGACCTAGGAGTGTCCCTTTGGCGGGAGGATCATCAGGCGGAAAGCCTCTGCGTCAGCTGGGTCCATGCTGGCCAGTTCGTACTGTTAAGGTAGCGAACAGTAGGACCCAAGCGCTGAACACAGAGGAACTGAGACGAGGTGGTGAGAGGGAAGATGGGTTTATTCGGATAGTCAGACGAGTAGTCAGACAAGCAGGGATCAAGAACCAGCGGGGTAGTCAGACAGGCGGGGATCAGGAACCGGCAGGAGAGTCAGACAGGCGAGGATCAGGAACCGGCAGGAGAGTCAGACAGGCGAGGATCAGGAACCAGAAGGAGAGTCAGCCAGGCGAGGATCAGGAACCAGAAGGGAGAGTCAGACAGGGCGAGGATCAGGAACCAGAAGGAGAGTCAGACAGGCGAGGATCAGGAACCGGCAGGAGAGTCAGACAGGCGAGGATCAAACGACAGGCGGGTAGTCAGGCAGGCAGGGGGTTCGGTGGCAAGGGGAGAACTAGAGAGGAGGAGAGATGGTTACCAAGGGGTCAGGCTAGAGACAGATATTCAATAACGCTGGTAGGACCGATACTAACTATGTAGAGTAAACGACGAACTGGCGCCGGCTGATCGGAGATCCCCGGCTGAAGTAGGGAACGGTGATTGTAGATTGCAGACAGGTGGGTGGATGAGATGAGGACCAGCGACGCCAAGCAGCCACTAGATGGGGGTGTTGGACCGAGTTGCCGGACGTGGCGTAACATTTCCTCCAAGCACTTCCGGGTCATTTCGTAGGGAAGGAAATTTCCTATGCAAAAAAGAGAATTTGTAGAGGCCCCAAGGTTTTCTTCAAAAGGCCCCTTGGAATATGTTTCTATTTTCTGCAGTTTAGACTTGTAATTAATGAGTTACCTTTTTAATGAACTAGACTCGTTTTTGTTAAATCGCTGTCTGGTGGCTTGTGACCTCACTCTGAGAGACGCGCATGGACAGATTTTATAGTGACACAGCGTATAACTCATTGAGCTCATTGATTTAACAAGGCAGGGTTATTTGAAACAATTGATTAAATATGTGTAAGAGGTCATTCCTCCTCTTGAGTATGCTTCCTATTTATGTCTAGTGTACACCCCTACTGTCCACAAGCACCCCTTCCCCATATGGATAGGCAGAATTGTTGCCACGTCCCAGTGGTGTTTGTATCATATATATGAAAGAGGGCATTCAATTATACTACAATTATCAATTCGGAGGCCGAAGCCCTAAAGGAAGTGATGCAATAAGTGACTGAGTCGAGGACATTAACAAGTAAGCTATAGACCTGGGGTCTCTTTTGTATCAAAGGGGGTCTCAAAGGACGCAGACGATGATCAACTTGTGGCTCCAGCCCTACAGGAAATGACTCACAAGTGCTCCATCTCGTTGCACCTGACCCAGCGGCTCGCTTGCAAGATTTTGGCCTGAAGTTCTTCCCAGACCTACACCCTAGCCATCCAACATGCATATCTGAGAATCAGCCTCTCTTTAATAATGACAAAAAGTTATGAGAGAAATGCACCTTTACTTTTGGTTATGTTGGTGCCGGCTCCTTTTGACCTTTTGACCCCAGACTTCAAAAACTAGGCCACAGGCCAGCTCTGTCTACACACCTTAAGCCAGACAGACAGACAGACAGACAGACAGACAGACAGACAGACAGACAGACAGACAGACAGACAGACAGACAGACAGACAGACAGACAGACAGACAGACAGACAGGCAGACAGCTGGTACCCACCCTACGGCCAGGTCTGTGCGGACCCTCTACTCCGGCGTTACCTTACGTACTTCTTGGCTTCGTACTTATTACTCCTCTTCAAACACACCTCCACCAAGGTTTAGGAGGAGGAGGAGAGAGACTTATTACTCCTCTTCATACACACCTCCACAAAGGGCTAGGAGGAGGAGGGAGGAGGAGGAGGAGGAGGAGAGAGGAGGAGGAGGAGGAGGAGGAGGGAGGAGGAGAGAGGAGGAGGAGGGGAGGAGGAGAGAGGAGGAGAGGAGGAGGAGGAGGAGGAGGAGGAGGAGGAGGAGGAGGGGGGGAGGGGGAGGAGGAGGAGGAGTGAGGGGGGGGGGGGGGAGGGGGAGAGTCCTGCCAGGCAGCCAACTGGAGACTTCTTGCTCTTGGAAAACTTCTCTAGCTCCTCCCACTCCTCCTTCTCAGCCAATGACCTCAGCTTCAGCCACCAGTACCTAAACACACACAAGCCATTACACACACGCATGCACCGTTTGGGTCAAAAGAGCCAGCTCTTGTGGGTGAGCTGATCCTAATGATCTAGCTCAATAAAAAAGGCAGAAATTCCAATCTTGTCGCATTGACAGTAGCATCGTTTTGTTGTTTACCTACCTATTCTCCGAATTTCCCTTTGGTCTCCGCGGTAAACGCCACAACGCTTTGAAATGTGGGTTATTGCCTTAGGTGAAGTCTGCACTGATGCGGATCCATGGAAAGGGCTCGGAAAGTGTGAGCCCTCAAACCCTCACGCCCTTTGGAATTCGACATTGGGACACCCCTAAAGCCATGATAATTTTACGAGAACACGCAGCAAAGTCCATGAGTCTGTGAGTCTGGATATTGGGATTGGGCCATAGACACACACACATACACACACACACCAAGGTCATTACACATACGCACACACGCAAACACATACACCCCCCCCCCCCCACACACACACACACACACAGACACACACCTCTGGAGTCCAGACGCCAGCAGGGCCTCCATGGTCGTCTGGCAACACAGGAAGGGTCAAACCTACTCACCTGTAGCCCCGCCCCCATCTCAGCTGTAGCCCCGCCCTATCGTAACTCACCTGTAGACTCACCCCTAACTCACCTCTAGCCCCGCCCCTATCGTAACTCACCTGTAGAGATAATTCCAGTAGTCCCGACCCCTTTTCATCATCCAGTTTGCTCTGGAAACGGAGAAGATGCATTTCCTCCTCAAGCCCAACGCACACCGGCGCCGATGCAGTTTGTCGAAAAGAACGCCCCCATTATTCCGGATGTCCTAGCCCACACCGCGCCACCCAACTTCACGCCACTGTTCTATTCCCTATCGATCATCGATCTTCGGCAGCTTTTTTAAAGCTGCTTGGTACATCCCGGCTTGATACAAGGTCCTGCACATATGGAGATATGTGATGCACTAAATGAATAATTTCACAATGCAAAAAGAATGAGAAATTTAAGTAAATAAAGTGTGTTGAGTGACTAAACCATAAACAAAGGGCCAAACAGTAGTACATAAAGTAACTTTGAATTAATGTGACTATCATTGTAAGCACAAACAGAGGATCATGGGCCATATATGTAGTCATAAAACAACTGGTATGACGTTATGGTAGCCTATACCGACCTGTAGCCATTTTTCCTGTTTTCCATTTATGATTTAATGTCTTTGTTGACCACTGAGTGTTGCTGCCTTATTGCGGGCACAGGTATAAAGGGTACGTCATTTGGGTTACCTCTGTTGTTTGACCCTGGAAGGGCATACGGTTTTTGACTGCTAGTAGTACCACTTTTACCGTTTTAATGTTACTGAGGTGTCATGGTGAGGAAATAAACGTGTTGCAAACCGGAGACGATCGCACAGATCATTCATTGCTTCACGCAGCTGCATAGTACAAACATTGAGGAACATCAACACAGGGCGTCAACCGGGTCAACCTGGAGTCAAACCCCTACAGGGTCCCGGAGGCACGCCGCTCCGCCATCAGGGAAGAGGTCGCCAGCATGCTGCAGATGGGGGTCATCGAGGAGTACCACAGCACTTGGTCCAGCCCGGTGGTTCTGGTACCCAAACCAGACGGGACTTATAGGTTCTGCAACGACTTCCGCAAACTGAATGAAGTGTCAGCATTTGAAGCGCACCCCATGCCCCGGGTGGAAGAATTGATAGAGCGACTGGGCCCGGCCAGGTCCATATCCACCCTTGACCTCACCAAGGGATATTGGCAGGTCCCCCTCACCCAGAGGGCCCGGGAGAAGACGGCGTTCACCACACCCGACGGGCTCTCCAAATATTCTGTCCTTCTGTTCGGAGTGCATGGGGCACCCACGACCTTCCAGAGGATGATGGACCGGGTCCTAAGGCCCCACAGGGAGTACGCTGCCACATACTTCGATGACATTGTGATACATAGCAGCACCTGGGCCCTACATCTGCACCACCTCCAAGCTGTTTTGGGAGCGCTCCAAACAGCCAGCCTTACTGAGGTGTCATGGTGAGGAAATAAACGTGTTGCAAACCGGAGAATCGCATGGATCATTCAATGCTTCACGCAGCTGCATAGTACAAACATTGAGGAACATCAACACAGGGAGTCGACCAGGTCAACCTGGAGTCAAACCCTTGCAGGGTCCCGGAGGCACGCCGTGCCGCCATCAGGTCGCCAGCATGCTGCAGATGGGGGTCATCGAGGAGTTCCACAGCACTTGGTCCAGCCCGGTGGTTCTGGTACCCAAGCCAGACGGGACTTATAGGTTCTGCAACGACTTCCGTAAACTGAATGAAGTGTCAGCATTTAACGCGTACCCCATGCCCCAGGTGGATGAATTGATAGAGCGACTGGGCCCGGCCAGGTCTATATCCACCCTTGACCTCACCAAGGGATATTGGCAGGTCCCCCTCACCCAGAGGGCCTAGGAGAAGACGGCGTTCACCACACCCGATGGGCTCTCCCAATATACTGTCCTTCCGTTCGGGGTGCATCGGGCACCCACGATGATGGACCAGGTCCTACAGCCCCACAGGGAGTACGCTGCCGCATACTTCGATGACATTGTGATACATAGCAGCACCTGGACCCTACATCTGCACCACCTCCAAGCTGTTTTGGGAGCGCTCCGGACAGCCGGTCTCACAGCCAACCCAAAAAAGTACCACCTGGGCCTGGAAGAGGCCTCCTATCTGGGCTATCGAGTAGGGAGGGGCCCTACAAGACTACCACCTCCAGGTAGTCCATCAACAAGGACAGGCTCACGCCATTCTAGATGCCCTATTCCGGAGGGACGCCTGCCTAGGTCTTACCAGAGGAACCCCGGGCTTGCTGCTGAGGGTGGGGGTATGTGGCAACCCCTTGCCGGCGGACCGGGAGGAAATTCGTCAACGCTCGGAACAGCGCCGTCTCTATGGACAAGTAGTCCAAGGGAGATACATCCCCTCAACACGGCTGTAACCGCCCACCAATCAAGCAGGCACAGACAATCAGGGGGATTGAGATCACCTGGGGGAAGGCGGCGGCAGAGGAGTATTAAAGGCCGAGCACACGGCAGTCAAGGGAGAGAGACGCAGAGGTGAGACCGATATGCTGTCGCCCTTCAGAAATAGCTGAAGGACGCCGGGAGCAACTTTCGTGCTGGACACCAAGACGGACCTGGCCGGAGACCCCCCACCCCTTTTCCCCATAGTGGAAGTTGCCTTAGTTAATTTATGATTTTCCTTATTCCCCTGAGCGGTCCGGAAATAAAACCCTCGTTCCGACACCGGGCTTGAGCGTCCTTTATTGGAAAACCCAGCCACCGATCACTGGGGTTGCCACAGTTGAAACTGGAGTCTGCATTATTGCCCCCACCCTCTTCACAGTCTTTATAGCAGCCATCCTCCACCTCATTGGAAACAAACCGGTGTCCAGTTTAATCTCAGACTCTGCATCGTCATCTGCATTGCAGATGACAATGCTATTGTGGCCCACACAGAAGAAGATCTACAGATCACATTGAATGCTTTTGCTAGGGCTTACACGCTCCTTGGACTGACCCTGAACATCAAAAAGACCCAGGTTCTCCACCAGCCCCCACCAGACACCTTTGCACCTCCGCCGACAATAACAATTGCAAATGAATGTCTTGTGAATGTGGACCACTTTTCATATCTTTCATATCTTGGTAGCCACCTCTCCTCAAAAGCAGACATTGACAGGGAAATACAACATTGAATCTGCTGTGCAAGTGGAGCATTTGCAAAGCTCCGCAAAAGGGTCTTTGAGACTCCAGATCTGCTTGCTAGGACTAAGCTGCTTGTATATAAAGCAGTCATCCTACCCGCACTCCTCTATGGCACAGAGAGATGGACAACATACTGCAGGCATCTAAGAGCTTTGGAGTCCTACCATCAGAGACACCTCAGAAAAATCCTGCATATCAGTTGGGAAGAGAAGCGGACAAACATCAGCATCCTGGATGATGCAAACATACACAGCATCACCACCACTATCACAAAGCATCAGCTGTGGATGGACAGGCCACGTCATACGGATGCCTTATACTCGCCTCCCAAAGCAGTACTTTTTCCAAGCTTTTCAATTGACCACGTGCACCTGGTCAATTGAGGCCAGAGGAAGTGCTACATGGACAACATTAGGACAAACCTCAAAAAATCCAACATTAACAGTTTAAACTGGGAGGACACTGCGCGACACAGATCCACCTGGAGAAACTGCCTGAAAGAAGGTGCCACTTTTCATGAGGACCAACTCCCACAGGCTGCAAAACTCAAGCAGCAGCAAAGAAAGGAGAGGTTCACCACCAAACAGGCCTCCTCAATCCCTCCCCCTGGAACCTCACATCCATGCCCACACTGCAATAGAGTATGTGGCTCCAGAATTGGCCTCTTTAGCCATCTGAGGACACGCAAGAAGGATACCCCAGGAGGACCATAATACTTGACTCCGAGTGATCGCCGATGATGATGATGAAGATGGTGTGTGTGTGTGTGTGTGTGTGTGTGTGTGTGTGTGTGTGTGTGTGTGTGTGTGTGTGTGTGTGTGTGTGTGTGTGTGTGTTTGTGTCTGTGTATGTGTGTGTCTGTGTCTGTGTGTGTCTGTGTGTGCGTGCGTGCGTGCTTGTGTGTGTGTGTGTGTGTGTGTGGAACTTGGAGGAGAACTCATTCTTGACCTTGTTGTACTCGTCCACATCTCTCAGGAAGCAGGAAGGACAGACGGGCCTCCAGCCGCTGTTCAGACAAACGGACAGTTAGCCTGTAGCCTCTGCAGCTAGTGCTAACCTAGCAGCTAGCTTGTAGTCTCTGGAGCTAGCCCTAACCTAGTAGTTAGCCTATACCCTCTGTAAATGATGATTTCAGATACTACTATGAAGAAATTATGGACAATACAGCAAAAACTTTATTGCGTTATGCTATGTAGAATTGTGTTCTACAACCCATTATGTGGACAACATCAACAGTTGCGTTACTAATATGTGATACAATTCGAGCACAGGCTACCAAACTTACTTCCAGTTTTCCCCCAGGTCATCAGACTTCAGCTGAATTTTGATTGCTTTGTGTATGGTAGAATGTGTTGCACCACGTTTTGGGGTTTTATAGAAAAAGTCTTGCGATGCACCTGAACATTTCTTCAGTGTTGTATCCTGAGTTCATCAGGTGTTTCGGGTCATGCAACAGACACCCTCGCCCAGGCGACCCAAAAGGGATTGATTAAGTCCCAGTACGGTGCAGTGCTCCAAAGCCAGATTGAAATTCCGATAAAATGAAGTTGATTCATTTAATTTTTCAGTTCATTAAAGCACTTTAATTGGACAGTGTCAAGTTATGAAACATAGTTCAAGGGATCAAAGGTTCAATCAGCTGCTTACTTTAAGTATTCTTCTAATTTGCAGCTTTAGAATTGTCCAGCAGCTTTAAATCTTTGTGGACCTCCGGAAGGTTGCGCTGTGAAATGCTTAGATTTCTAAGAAAATATATATATTAGATGACTGATAGACTGACCGATACTACTATGAAGAAACTATGAGACAATACAACCGCATTTTGATTGTGTTGTGTTATGTAGAATTGTGTTGCATAACCCATTATGTGGACAACATCCTCATTTGCGGCACTGATTATGTGATACAATATGGAAGGAAAGGGAAGCAATCTTATTTGACCATTCAAACACAAATTCTATTCAAAGTACTTTGGCAGGATAAAATTCTAAAGTCATTTAAAGGAAGTCTTAGGCCCAATCCCATTTCTACCCCTTCCCCCTTCCCCTTACCACTCCCCCTTGTTTTATAGGGGTAAGGGGAAGGGGTAAAGGGAAGGAGTAAGGGGTAGAAATGGGATTGGGCCTAAGGCAGAAATGGGATTGGGCCTAAGGCCCAATCCCATTTCCCTTACCCCTTCGAAACAAGGGGGAAGGGGTAAGGGGGGTAGAAATGGGATTGGGCCTAAAGCTGCAAATAGAAACACACCATACAATGCTGGTACCAGAATTTTAACAAAATCCCCAAAAAGAGAACACATCACACCAATCCTCAGGTCTTTGCATTGGCTTCCAGTACAAGAATTGAGTTCAAAGTCCTCCTTATCATCTTTAAGACACTCGTTGGCCTGGGGCCGAAATACATCTCAGATATTGGGAACTGGGAGCTGTTAAAAACCTAACAGGTCACTGATTGGCGCTTTTCCACTACACCTTTCCAGCGCGACTCGCCTTCGACTCGCCTCGACTCGCCTCGGTTCTTTTTGCGTTTCCACTAGGGAAAGTACCTGGTACCAGGTACTATTTTAGTACCTGCTCTGGTGAGGTTCCAAGCGAGTCAAGCCGGTACTAAAATGTGACGTCGACACACTGCTGGCCGCTGATTGGTCAGAGAGTGTCGTCACTCGTCTCATCTTCGGCTTCATACTGCTGTACGGCTTCCAAAACTCTCCTGTACTTTTCTGTTGTGTTTTGTCTCGCCGCCTGCAGCCTTTTCTGACTATCTTCTTTTGCTTTGTTTGTGACAAAAAGCCACAGAACGAGCAGCAAGTACACCACTGCCTCCATGTCCTCCATTGTTTGTGTTTGTGTTTGTGTCGCGCATAGAACATCCCTTGTGTCACGCAGTTTCGCACCGCCGTGCTATGACGACCCCGCCCACGTTGAGTAGGTACTTTTTGTAATGGAAAAGGAACGTGGCCGAGTCGTGCTGGAAAAGTGTAGTGGAAAAGCGCCATTAGATTTACACCGGTCCGGTTGTGCCTACCGTCAGGTCTAAAAAGGGTGAAATGGCATTTAGCCATTATGCTGTACATTGTTGGAACCAACTACCAACAGAAATGAAATCTGCTCCAACTGTAACTTCTTTTAAAATATAAATTAAAAACCCATTAATTTCCTATTGCTTTTAGTTAATCTTGTTTTGTTTGGTGTTATTCTGTCATTACTTGAATAATAATATATATAGCCTACTGTATATATATTTTGTTGATTTATATATACAGTGGGGCAAAAAAGTATTTAGTCAGCCACCAATTGTGCATTTAAAAAGATGAGAGAGGCCTGTAATTTTCATCATAGGTATACCTCAGCTATGAGAGACAAAATGAAAAAAAATCTAAAAAATCACATTTTTAAAGAATTTATTTGCAAATTATGGTGGAAAATAAGTATTTGGTCAATAACAAAAGGTCATCTCAATACTTTGTTACATGCCCTTTGTTGGCAATGACAGAGGTCAAACGTTTTCTGTAAGTCTTTACAAGGTTTTCACACACTGCTGCTGGTATTTTGGCCCATTCCTCCATGCAGATCTCCTCTAGAGCAGTGATGTTTTTGGGCCTTCGCTGGGCAACACAGACTTTCAACTCCCTCCAAAGATTTTCTATAGGGTTGAGATCTGGAGACTGGCTAGGCCACTCCAGGACCTTGAAATGCTCATTGTCATTCTGAAAGACCAAGCCACGTTTCATCTTCAGTGCCCTTGCTGATGGAAGGAGGTTTTCACTCAAAATCTCACGATACATGGCCCCATTCATTCTTTCCGTCACACGGATCAGACGTCCTGGTCCCTTGGCAGAAAAACAGCCCCAAAGCATGATGTTTCCACCCCCATGCTTCACTGTAGGTAAGGTGTTCTTTGGATGCAACTCAGCATTCTTTCTCCTCCAAACACGACGAGTTGAGTTTTTACCTCTATTTTGGTTTCATCTGACCATATGACATTCTCCCAATCCTGTTCTGGATCATCCAAAAAATGCTCTCTAGAAAACTTCAAACGGGCCCGGACATACACTGGCTTTAGCAGGGGGACACGTCTGGCATTGCAGGATTTGAGTCCCTGGCGGCGTAGTGTGTTAGTGATGGTAGCCTTTGTTACTTTGATCCCAGTTCTTTGGAGGTCATTCACTAGGTCCCCCCGTGTGGTTCTGGGATTTTTGTCCACCGTTCTTGTGATCATTTTGACCCTACAGGGTGAGATCTTGCGTGGAGCCCCAGATTGAGGGAGATTATCAGTGGTCTTGTATGTCTTCCATTTCCTAATAATTGCTCCCACAGTTGATTTCTTCACACCAAGCTGCTTACCTATTGCAGATTCAGACTTCCCAGCCTGGTGCAGGTCTACAATTGTGTTTTTGGTGTCCTTTGACAGCTCTTTGGTCTTGGCCATAGTGGAGTTTGGAGTGTGACTGTTTGAGGTTGTGGAGTTCAAACAGGTGCCATTAATACAGGTAACGAGTGGAGGACAGAGGAGCCTCTTAAGGGCCGGCTCAGACTACACGATTCTCAGACATCCCTCCACGATTTAACATGTCACACTATACGATCCCAGAGCCAGGAAATCGGGCGTTGTCTCGTCGGAAGACTGGCCACACTACACGATTCTAGGGTGCGATGCTCTTTACTTTGTATCATTCACGTTTACAAGATATTTAGAAAATCAAAAGGTTTAGAACTGACATAAATGTTTTTTACATTTTTGTCATAAAGGTTCCAGTAGTTTTTATATCTGCTCAATGCAGCAACTCCTGACAGTAGTTGCGTTGAGAGTGACATGAGCGATGTAAATATACTGCCGCATTTCAACCAAAGTTGTCTCCATTATGTTGTTTCATTTTCTCTCGTTTTCTTCATTAGCATTCTTCTTCTTGCTATTGATCGCATTCATTTTTTGTAGTAGTTACTGTGTACTCAGCGTAGTGCAGTGAAGTCAGTTTGTAAACACTGAGCTCCAGCTGTTCGTAGGGTTCCCTCACATGACTGGGGGCATGGTTCCCTCATGATAGCTACGTCATGCGATTCCCCAAAAAATTCTGACATGCTAAACTTTTCGTCGTGGGGCTTTCGAACGTCGCAGACGAAAACGTAGCAGATCGCAAGCATGTCGCATCACAAGGCCTTGTCTCGTCGCCGACCTGTCAAAAATCGTGTACGATTCGCAAATTTGTCTGCGACGAAAGAATCGGGGCAACATCGGGCTGAAATCGTGTAGTCTGAGCCGGCCATAAGTTACAGGTCTGTGACAGCCAGAAATCTTGCTTGTTTGTAGGTGACAAAATACTTATTTTCCACCATAATTTGCAAATAAATTCTTATAAAATCTGACAATTTGATTTTCCTCTTGGGGGTGGCAGTAGCTCAGGAGGTAGAGGGGGTTGGCTGGCAACCTGAATGTTGTTGGTTCAATCACCGGCTCTTCCGAGCTGAGTGTCGAGGCGTCCTTGAGCAAGGCACCTAACCCTAACTGCTCCCGACAAGCTGGCTGTTACCTCGCATGGTTGACTCCGCCGTTGGTGTGTGAATGTGTGCGTGAATGGTGAATGTGAGGCAATATTGTAAAGCGCTTTGAGTGGCCATTGGTTAGAAAAGCGCTATATAAATGCAGTCCATTTTCTGGATTTTTGTCTCTCATAGCTGAGG
>OLKM01000749.1:72158-82158 GCA_900291075.1 Melanogrammus aeglefinus
AAGATCAAGGATGATATTGTGATCAGACAGCGAACGGCTGGAGGGTCCGGTGACAAGTGGTGGTTACACCAGCAGAGCGCGAACAACGAATTACTGCTGACTGTGCACAGTCCCGCCCGTGCTGCCATTGGCGAGCACCGCTTGGCTGTTGAATTGATGTCCGGGAATAAAGTTCTGGAGAGGACAGACTTTACCAAAATGTACTTCCTGTTTAATCCCTGGTGCAAAGGTAATACTAGCAAAAACTCGCACATACAGACACAGCACATGTGCATAAACAAAAAGCCCATCCATATACTGTAGGCCTACATCTAAAATCTTAAAAAGATAATGAATCTGTACTTGACCTTTCACATGTCATTTCACTTCTGCAGCACATCCCCCTTACCCAGAAGCACGTATACTGTATAAATATCGGGGTTCATATAGGCTTTGTGTGTGTGTGTGTGTGTGTGTGTGTGTGTGTGTGTGGTGTGTGTGTGTGTGTGTGTGTGTGTGTGTGTGTGTGTGTGTGTGTGTGTGTGTGTGTGTGTGTGTGTGTGTGTGTGTTATTAGATGATGCCGTGCACTTCCCTGATGAGAGACTGCTCTCGGAATACATTATGAACGAGAATGGTCGCATTTTCACTGGGAGTGCGAATTGGATGAGTGGGTTGCCATGGAATTTCGGACAGGTAACACACAAACCACATACACGCACACGCACATGCACACACAAACACACACACACACACACACACACACACACACACACACACACACACACACACACACACACACACACACACACACACACACACACACACACACACACACACACACACACACACACACACACACACACACACACACACACACACACACACACACACACACACACACACACACACACACACACATACACATTTGGATAATTCCTATATTATGACTATTTTGATATAGTATCAATATCAGTCATTTCTTCTCTCTTTCTAAATTGTGTGACACTCCCAACATTTGCTGTCTGTCCCTTTGTGACATTCTCAGTTTGAAGACAATGTGATGGACATCTGCTTTGAGATCCTTGACCGCTTTAATCCAGCGAGGTCAGACCTCCCACCCGACATGCGTCAGCGATGGAACCCTGTCTACATCAGCAGGGCAGTCGTTGCCATGGTAGGAGATATACACCCTCTTCCACCATTAGTTATTTTTATGTGTGTGTTGCATCACGACAACAGAGCCAAACGCAGAACCAGATCGCAGAACTGGCTTTATACAGATGTGCATGACGAATATAGTAGTAACTAAAATCTATTTTATCCTGAAGAAAACCAAAGTAAGCTATTGTTTTTGTGTGGCTGTGAAGCTTTCGGCGTTAGGACTCTTTCATTAAAATAACAGTTGTACTAAATAATGAAGTAATAACAACATGACAGGCACAGGAGCATAAAGCAGTTACATTATGATCATTTTACATCATTAATAATATTTAATGCTGTAACGCCCCCTTATCCAGGTGAATGCCAACGATGCTGACGGTGGAGTCGTGGTGGGGAGATGGCAGGAACCTTATACAGGTGGAGTACAGCCAACCAAATGGATGAGCAGTGTGCCCATCCTGGAGCAGTGGAGCAAATCCAAGTCTGGAGTGAAATATGGCCAATGCTGGGTGTTTGCAGCCGTGGCCTGCACAGGTCAGAGGAATAACACAATATAAAAACACACACGCATACACACATACACACGCACACACACATACTGAATCAAATCCTCATCTGAACGTCATCCTGAATGCAACTTTGCATTGTTACATGACTTGTTAATAAATGTCTACAGTTAACACCAAATAGGTTGACGCAAAATAAAGGCCAGACAGATGCATGGTTCGACTCTAGCCTTTCTAATGTGTAATGTGTCTCCTCACAGTGCTGCGATGCCTGGGCATCCCCACACGCTGCATCAGCCAACTTTGAGTCAGCCCATGACACAGACGGAAACCTCTCCATCGACCGAGTGTACAACATGCATGGGGAGAGTGTTAACAATGCTGACAGCATCTGGTAGGATCCTCTCGTGTTCACAGCACATGCAGAAACATAGAAATCTGTTATGTTATGTATTATGAGTCCCTATAGGAATTCATAACTCACAACTTTGTGTGATTATAATGTTTATTTTTTTATTATTTGTGTCAGGAACTTTCACTGTTGGATCGAGTCTTACATGCAGAGAGAAGATCTACCTGAAGGATATGGTGGCTGGCAAGTCGTGGACCCCACACCTCAGGAGAGGAGTAGTGGTAGGGCCCACTTGCCATGTTTAGAAATGGGCTTCTTTACGCATATATATATATATATATATATATATAATATATATTATATATATATATATTATATATATATATATATATATATATATATATTTTTTTTTTTTTTTTTTCTTTTTGCAACTTCTTTGTGCTCCCATATCAGTTAAATCCTGCAAAAGAAACGACTTATGCTTTGGATATCATGATTATTCTTTAAACTCTTCTGTGCTTGGTATGCTCCGGTAACTATGGATTATTATTGCCAGTTAAGGGCAAAGTCGCTTTGTGTACACTAAAAAATAAATGTATAAATCTGTATTTTTTCCTCTCTAGGTATGTTTCGCTGTGGCCCATGTCCTTTGAAGGCCATCAAAGAAGGGGAGCTCGATGTGAAGTTTGATGCTCCATTTGTCTTTGCTGAAGTGAATGCAGACATCATCAATTGGGAAATCAGACCAGACGGTCAGCGAAAGCAGGTGGGGGATTATTATGCATGTCTTTATTCTTTATCCATTTTTATTATAACTTCTACCACTTTTTGCTTATCTTTGAAAAAAATCATTTGCATTTCCTTTTTAAATGTTTTATAGCTTTCATCCAACTCTGCAAAAGTGGGGAGGAACATTAGCACCAAAAGTCCTTACAGTAACAAGAGAGAAGATATAACCCTTCAGTACAAATACCAAGAAGGTTGGTTTCTTTTTGACATCAAGCGACAGTGTCACTTAGACCTTTACGATGGGGTGCTATGCCCACCCTATCATAACGGTATAAAATACTAAATCCTTAATGGTACCCTGTGAATGGAACAAGGTTCTGTTAAAGATTTAGACTTTTCTTACCTATATTAGTCACGTTGATTGTTGCTGATCAAGATAAGACTAGAAGTAGAAGCACTAATAATGACAATGATCCAAATTGATTTATATGTCATTTATTTGGAATTCCACCTTTTTTATGGTATGGTTGAGGATGAAGGGCCACAGCGATCGGCACACAGACATTAGGAAACCTCTCATTGATCACTGTTAGCCCCAACCCTAACTACATCCAAAGGAAAACATTCTGTTTACTTTAGAGCACAGTTGATGTTTAACATTGGCCTCGGCAGAGGGTTGTGGATCTGCCCATGTCCATTGGGCCGCGGGTGACTGAATCTGCTCCTGCTCCACAGGTTCAGCCAAGGAGCGGGAGGTGTACAACAAGGCAGGCCGGCGCATCTACGGGCCGGAGAGCGAAGAGGAATCTAATTCAGGTGCAGCTAAGATTCCTTTTGATACAAATAGACGACAGAGCAACATCGTGATGTTCAATCGTTTAATTCGTACGCCCACGGAGGATAACCAACAACAAGAAAAAGGACTTTCTTTGAAAAGTTTTATTCTGATGCTGATTGCCCTGATCACTCCATAGGTGAAACCGGCCAGCATGAAACCTGGGCCAGTTTGAAAGGATTAAAAATCTCCTTTTTTTCAGAGTCCTTGACCCCCCCCCCTTAAGCTCCATGTTGATCCCCTTGATCGCTTCTTGAGAGGTCCCATCACAGCAATATATACTTTGAGCGGCCCTAATTTTGACATGATATTTTAAGGTTAATGTGTGAATACATTCATCGTCATTATACATTTGTAATGTACAGGCATTAAATATATTTCTCGTCACAGGAATCGTGCAGCTGGAGATCAAGCATGACAAACCTGTGTTTGGGACCGACTTTGACGTCATCTTTGAGGCAAGTTGTAATGTCATTCAGTGTCCTACGGATGGAGATGCAGAGTGCATTACCCCCTACGATGCTGTCTTTGTGAAGTTACCGCTCATGGCTAGGTCCTATCATCAACGGATCTATCATTTTTCTTTCTCTCAGTTGGAGAATTTGGGGGACAAAGAAGTCAGCTGCAAATTGAACATGATGTCAAAGGCTGTCACGTATAACTCGGTTCACCTGGGAGAGTGCCACAACAGCACGGTCAATGTTGTCATTCCTGCTCACAAGGGTAGGTGGTCTAATGCCAGCACTTCAACCCTTCTTGGTTTAGAGACATAACAGCGGCGCTGGCTATTTAGTATGAAACCACCAGTTACACCCTGTATAGCAAAGCCTTGAAGTCTTCTTTCTCTTTTGACTTGTGGATAGGGGGTGTGGTTTATCTCTAGAAACGCTGTAGTTCATATATATATTTTCCCATATTCTATATTTTTGTAATGGAGTAGGACTACTAACGTTTTGGCTAGCTATGGTCGATTGTGAATACAATATTTTGCTGTTGTGTTCATTCTGGGCCCCACACAGTCCACAGGGAGACGGTGCGCTTACTCTACACTAAGTATGCATCGTGCGTCAGCGAGCACAACGTCATCCGGATGATAGGGGTGGCGGAAGTGTCCGGACAGGAAAAATCCATCCTGGAGATGATCAACATCCCACTGAGCAAGCCCAAACTCAGTATTAAGGTGGGTTTACTATCCATGAGCAAGATGCTAAGCCTCCTCCTTTATGACATAAGCTGATATATATGTCAGTGCCAAATGACTAATATCTAAAAAGCTTAATAACGGTTGATTAACAGCAAACTATTGCCAGTTCATATGCAGATAGACAGCTTAAAAGTCAGATGCCATTTGAATAGCATTAAATTCAAGTCAGGCTCCTCTCTTTAGTGTTAGTTTTTCCACAACATCGTCCACTCCAGAAACCAGTGTGGACATAGAGTGGAGTGCACCCCCATTTAACATCCTAATCCCTCCTTTCTCCAGGTTCCTGGCTGGGTGATTTTAAATAGGAAAATCACCACCTTCATCTCCTTCACCAATCCATTGCCAGTGCCACTGAACCGAGGAGTGTTCACTGTTGAAGGGGCTGGCCTACTTCCCACCAAAGAGATCCATATTTCGTAAGTATCTGTCCAAAAAAATCAATAAATCAGTAATGACATACAACATATAACACATATCACATAACTGATATGGAAGGGTTTTCTTAATTTATGATCAACTGTCATACATACACCAGTATGTAAAAACATCAAACAACCTGACAGTGGGTTTAGCATTGAGCTGTCAGTGTTTGTATATAAAACTAATCAAATGCAGTGTAAAATACTTTTATAGATAATTCATACAAAATAATAATATTTTTCTGAAAATTAGTCTGTTAAGTCACGTTACCTTTCTCTTCAATATTCCATATATTCCTATCCATGCCTTAAACCCCTCTTCGCCTCATCTTCTTGTCCCTCCGTACTCAGCTCTCACTCATCATAATACTCATGAGATAATGTAAATACTACTAGGCCTACATATTTACTCCGTGATGTAGATATGCCCATCATGTCTGTGTGTCTGTGTCTCTCTCCCCCTCAGTGGTAGCATCGCGCCAGGCCAGCGTGTGTCTGTGGAGCTGTCATTCACACCCATGCGGCCGGGTGTTAGGGAGTTCCTGGTGGACTTTGACTCCGACAGGCTCCAGGACGTGAAGGGATTTGCCACGCTGGTGGTCCACATGACTCCACCCTCGTATTCTTCCATGACGCCCAACATATTCGGGTAGAGAGGATTGTAATGCCCTACAAGTTGTGATCAAACCTTTAGCTGCCAGCAGGGCTCTGGCACTCATTCTTATAGCCTACTATCAAATATATTTAGCAATTGAAGGTGGTTTCACTTCTCTTAATATACCATGATTGTTTAGCGCTGACTCAATTAATGAATAAATGAATTTCTATTAATGTGAAGAAAATGCAAACATTGCCTTAATTTTTTACAATGTCACAGGGCTATCATAAAGCATGGCTTATTGATATTAAATGTCGTATTGATAGACATATAGCCATTCATTTTGCACTTAGAGCACTATTTTTTTGTTTTGCCATGCTTTCTGTATCTATTATTGTTTAATTGTAATAAAGACATTTTATGCAAACTATTATTTGAGCCTAATATGTTGTGGCTAAACTGATCAACCAATGTCTCCCAGAGCATTGGTTGTGTGTATAAGAACTCCTTATGTGGTTTCTGAAAGACATACAGTCTGGAGATTGGATTGAAACCATTGGATTGCTCTGCTTATTATGTTGAGCAGGATGCTGTAGAGGTACTTTATTGAGCATCCAAAGCTTGGGAGAAAGAGCGTCCCCGGGAATCAACCCAGCGCCCTCTTGCATTGCGCAACACAAGGTTTTTGGAGAAGAGTCAAGTAGCCTACACACCGAAGGTCATTAGCTTTGGTGGAACTACACATATTTTGCATACTACGAAATCTTCTCAAACCCATCAAGGAAGGACCCTCCCTTTTACAGCATATGTTGTAAATAATGACGTCCTCCAACAGGGAGGACGTGAGATAAGAAATTCAGGGTGTACAACCAACAATAACACAGTAGGCCTACTACAATTAAATAAAGGTGGGTTTTGGAAAGTATCATAAATATAAGCCAACATGATTGATAGAGGAGGAGAGTGTGTGGGGGGCGGGGAGAAGAGACGACCACTGACCACCTTGGACTGCCGCTCTCGGTCGTTAAATATTGAAATAGGAGTGGGTGTCGTGCGCTTTGAACCTCGTCCAAGACTAGGTAACCGGTCTTTAGCAAGTTTCACAGGTTTGGTATGTCCACCAAGGTCTCAGTCGAATGCTTTTAAAGTCAAAGACGTCTCTCTCTTGTCACATGATCGAGTTTAAATTGTGTTTCCTTGTAGAGTAGACGTAGATCGTGCATATGTTTGGGAGTTGAAGCGCGTTGGATCCATCCACAGCCTGAAGGATCGTTCTCTTCCACCATGATTGGATATGCGGTTCTCCTCTTGCTATGCCTGCTGTTCTTCTTTGTTCGCACCAGACGGCCCAAGCACTTCCCTCCTGGGCCACAGCCTCTGCCGATATTCGGGAACCTGCTCCAGCTCTGCCTGGAGAATCCTATGAGAGATCTGGAGAGGGTGAGAGAGCCAAGTTTACCGTAGGCCTACTCTTTTACCATATTTTTAGTGTTAAAATACATTAAAATACATTCCGATTATTAAGAAGTATACATTTATTTAATTTTTTGTCCACAAAACTGTGGACTATTTACCGATAATAATAAATTGTATTTGTTATTTCTGCATGCTTTTCATTGTATAGCATATGTGCTGGGCCTTATCCTTTCTAATTTCTCTGCGTGCGAAACACAAAGTGTGGTTTGTGAGCGTGTGGCCAGATTGAAATGCGTGTGTCTCACGCCCGTGAGACTTGAGAGCTTTACGATATGTCCAAGATATGACATTGAACGTGAATAGAGATTAGCCTACCGATTGCTAGTTGGGTGTAAAACATTTCCAAAAGACAGCCACACGTTTAGGCTTAAATTGTGTTTCAACATATTTTCTGACTAAGTAAACAAAACGCATATTCAAGACTAAGACTGAAATGCTCGGAAAAACTGGCCTAACTAGTTGTAAATGTTATTGTAGTTGCGTAGGATGTATGGGCATTAACGTTCGACGTGCAACTTGTGTAACTTGTGTAACTCGTCTGCTTCTTTTGTAGCTGAGACTTCGCTATGGCAACGTGTTCAGTCTGTATTTTGGAAGCCGGCCTGCAGTCATTCTCAACGGCACAAAGACCATCAGGGAGGCCCTGGTTACCAAGGGGACCGACTTTGCTGGGCGCCCCGATGAGCTGCTTCTCAGCCACATCACGCAGGGCAAAGGTGACATGGCGTGACGTAGAAACATGTTTATGTCAAATATTTGCATTTATATACAACCATACAAATATATAGGACACAGTCCTCACGACACTTGTCTGCTCAAGACATAGCATTTTATATTCTCTCTAAAGGGAGTAAGATAGGCTACTTAACGATGTAGGTACGATTTAATAACTATTATTTGAGTGTTATTTGTTATAAATGGCATAGCCATCCATCAGCAAGTAGTAAGTGAAACAACACTCTGAGAATAACAGTTTTGAGTGGACAGTGCTTGCCTCTATAATAAATTTGTAATCAAGATTTGTTGGACCAAGGACTCATAAAAGATTGATATCTTTAGCTAAGCAAATAACTTCTGATCTGTGACGGTCTCTCATTATCCTATAACCTCTGATCACTGAAAAACAAAATATGAAAATCCCCATTTCCACGCAAACGTTATGTGGTGCTGCTGTGCATTGAAGTTGGATTGTCGTTGTGGTCCTCAGGTGTTATCATGGCCAACCATGGCCCCAGCTGGAGGGACCACCGGCGCTTTGCTCTGATGACCCTGAGGAACTTTGGCCTGGGCAAACAGTCGATGGAGGACCGGATTCTGGGTGAAGTGGAACATGTCGCTGCTGAGCTGGAGAAGAGCAACGGTGAAGCTAGGGCGTATTTCTTAGTAGGGAACCTAGGACATGGTCACCATAGAGTTTTCATTTTGGGTTTCGATTCAGGGATATCCTGCGGGGACAGGAATCAGCAGGAAGCTCATAATGATATATTAACCATTTTAACGGCCAATGCATCATGTTTTATGATTCTGCGGTTATGCAAATATTGCAATATGATATTCTGAGTGTTTTTATTTAAATGTAATCTTAGTTTTTGCTGTTACAATATTGGTTTATCATTGTTGGTTGAACAGAACAGGACATAAGTGGATGCAAAATGACTATCGGCTCCCAAAAGAGGCCTCTGTAGGATAGTCCTATTGAGTTGCTTCTACAAAGATTACATTGGCGTTCCTGCCATTGATTTTTGAGTCCACTTAACGAGTGTTTTGCAGAAGCAAATACACCTGATACTTTAAATAATTAATTTGTATTTGTTTTCCCTGTCCATGTGATCAAGATGTCTTATTCATGTCTTATTCATGTCTTATTCATGTCTTATTCATGTCTTATTCGTCCACCAAGGAAAACCAATGAATCCTCAGCTGCTGTTCCACCACGCCTCCTGTGACATCATCTGCTCCATCATGTATGGGAAGCGCTATGAGTACGACAACCACTTCTTCAAGGCCATGATCAAGATGATGGCCGACTGCTCCAAGATCGCCAACGGGGCCTGGGGGATGGTAGGCTTTACATTGTAGAAAACAAATTCAACACTTTTGTTGCTGTTCAAACACAACTCAACCCAAATCCCTGACTGTGTCATTTCGATTTGATATGTTTCATGTATCCACAAAGGGGGAACGGGGTTGATCATGTAGGCACATCATCACACAAGACTTGTTGAAAACATGGTGTAACATCGCTGTGGATCAAACCAAGTGATCATGACTCTATCTCTTATTCACATCTATAGATTTATGACAACATTCCTCTGCTGAGAGGCCTCCCTCTGCCCTTCAAGAAAGTGATGGACGATTATAGCTGTGTCAAACGTCACGTCAAAAGCATCGTAGAGGAGCACAGAGCGACACGCGTTCCCAAACAGCCCAGAGATGTCATCGACAGTTACCTCGACCAGATTGATAAGATGGTAAGGCGATGTGCGGCTGTTCACAAAAAACAAATGTCTCCCTCGTCCAACGTTTAAACACTGCCAAATATGCCCGTCTTATGCCCGCCTTTTTCCCGGCATGGTCCACACGTTTACACTGACTGGGGTAATATACCGGCTTGATTTCGCTCCCCAATTTACCCTCTCAGACCCTACACATATTGGGGGTTTCATTTTGATGTAAATGCGATTAGATGGCTTTGCGGTTCCAGGGGCGAGACTGCGTCGTCTCTGCAACAGGCCACGC
>OLKM01000749.1:84658-94658 GCA_900291075.1 Melanogrammus aeglefinus
AAATTAAATGGTCAGACAGACAGAAAATATGAAGCAATTTGAAAGCATGTTGCTGCACAGTATATTGCAGATTCAGTATGGTGGTATTATTGATTGTATGTTAACCCTAGGCTACATTTTTGCACATATGTAGATATTTGGCAGTTCTCATGATTGAAAACTGCTGAGGTTTACAATAGCGATCAGCATACAAAACATGAGCAACCCTTACATTGTGTGTGTGTGTGTGTGTGTGTGTGTGTGTGTGTGTGTGTGTGTGTGTGTGTGTGTGTGTGTGTGTGTGTGTGTGTGTGTGTGTGTGTGTGTGTGTGTGTGTGTGTGTGTGTGTGTGTGTGTGTGTGTGTGTGTGTGTGTGTGTGTGTGCGTGATGTCCTACAAGCAGGGACATAGTGGTTCACACTAGAGGGAGGACTGGAGAAAACATCTGTGTATACTGCTTACTTTTGTCTACAGCAGGTGAAGGCACATGAATTCCCCAGGTCTTCAGTCTGGCAGCAGGTGCATCATTTCCTGCTCTTCATTTGCTTTGCATTTCAAATGTCGTCAGACTCTTCCAGTGTTTCTTCTTCCAGTCCGCAGCTCGGTTTTATCCATGTGTGTCTGATATTTTTGTATATTTTTTGAAACAAATTGTTGTTTGTGGCTTTTTCGCAAACGGATAGAGTGGGAAACAGGAGGGCTGCGGGCTTTTTTATCTTTTAAATCTTTCATGGCCTGTGGTCGCTCCACTTGGACCCCTGCGGAAGGTTCCTTGATTTATACACAATTCAATTTAAATGTTTGATTTAAAATGTAGGCACATTGTTTACGTCAAAATGAACCTCCTGAAGGTCAACGCACGCATGACTGCATGTGATTTATACAATGTGATTTAAAACGTTATAAAACTTGGACTTGTAACTCGTAAATCGTGGTTGTTCAATCGTGACACCAGCTGAATTCTCTCTCTCTCATGCATAAAACCAACCTAGTAGGTTGGGTCACTAAATCTGTGGATTTTTTTGGGGTCTGTACCCCAGGAGAGGTGAGGTCCTTGCCTGTGCCGGCCAAAAAATGGTTTCATTAAAGCAATACAACAGCTTAAGAGACAAGAGGAGACTCAATGGCCTAGCTGTGTTTCAATGTTAATCATATCACATGGTTACGTTAGTCAAACAATGTCTCATTGTTTAACTACTAAAAATGTATCATTGTTATGAATAATAACCCCCATTCTAGTTGATGGAAGACTGACATCCTCTGACACAACAGCATGAGATTGATGTGAAAAACATAAAGGTGGCACTCTGTGTTGGAGTCCTGTGTGCGTGCGTGCGTGCGTGCGTGCGTGCGTGGTGCGTGCGTGCGTGCGTGCGTGTGCGTGCGTGAGTGCGTGCGTGCCTGCGTGCGTGCGTGCGTGTGTGCAATTCTGAGAAATGAATCCGAGCAAGGGGCTTCCTTAGTGGATATCTTATACTGCGTCCCCCATGTCCCGGGATCATATTCCACCCAAAAATGTCTGGGACTTGTGCTCTGCAGCCCTTGCCACGCTCCATTGACAGATTCAACACTGATCAGAGATCATAATGCAGCTTCACTCAAGATAACTGGATCTAGGAAGGACAAACTAAACCCAATTCACTTTTGGAGGGCCAGGATCAGACCAGGTGGCAGAAGGGTAAGAACATGGCGACAGTGTTGAAGTGTCCGGTCCGTGACCTGGGTTCAGCGGGTCTCAACTTTTTAGATGCTTGACAACCTGTTCCTCACACATTCAAATGTGATAGTTTCTTTCTTTAACAGTCCCATCTTGATTTTATGCAACATTTATATATATATATATATATATATTATATATATATATATATATATATATATATATATATATATATATATATATATATATATATATATATATATATATATATATATATATATATATATATATATATATATATATACATACATATACTGTATATATATATACATACATATACTGTATATATATTATATACTGTATATATATATATATATACACACACACACAGTATATATAGGCATATATATAGGCATATATGCACATTTATTTACAAATGTATATATCTATTATGCTTTATTGCTTACTAGGTTAGTACTATACTATGTTTAATATATAAATTCAGATAAAAATGCCATCCACTTAAGGAAGATAACAATATGCTTCCAGTTTGCAAGTGTTAATGATAATAAAAAAAAGATTTATTATAAAATTTTGTGATGTACAGAGCACTATTAACATTAATATATATATATATATATATATTACTTTATATTTAGCATTTAGAAGGTCAAAGCCATGTCGTTATCTACCGAGTAGCCCATTCTTCCTGGTAGATTAAAGGGGACATTTTGGGTTGTTGTCGTGGGTAGATGGTGCTCCCACACGCATACAAACTTTGAAAAAAGTCCATACATGATTTTTTGAGCGAGATATGCATTTCTGAAAGCACCCCGCCTACAGTTACCAAACGAGTGAGTCAGTTTTGGCGCCCCCTCTTACGTAGGAAGGGGGCACAGTTGAAAATTACCCCTCGCCCCCCCAGCCCCCTCCAATCAGAGCATAGCTACGATTTTGTGGACCAGCGGACGAGTGCTGGGCGGAGATGTTTGCACATTTCAGAAGCAGGGATATGCCGAAGAGCTGGGGGAGCTGGGGGAGCTCTGCGGCAGCCCGGCAGCTCCGGCGGAGAAAGGGATTGTACTCCCGGAGCTGAGATGCAGGGCTGCCGCCGAGCTCCCCCCGCTCATGGGAAAGCTCGGCGGCAGTCCGGCAGCTCCGGGAGTACAATCCCTTTCTCCGCCGGAGCTGCCGGACTGCCGCAGAGCTCCCCCCACCGGAGCTATATATTATTATTATTATTATTATTATTATTATTATTATTATTATTATTATTAATTATTATTATATGATACTAGATTATATTATATAGATATAGTGCTCCAGGAGTCCGCAAACGGCAACAATCCCTTCTCCTCTATACAAAATGAATACAAAAGATACAAAAGAGTTCACATAGCTTACAAAATGAACTAAAGCTCATCATATTGCGTCAAGGACGCGCAGACGCAACAATCCTCCACCCTACAATGGTTCACTCTGACAGCTCATTGGTCAACGGGCAGCAGCTCATTTGCATTAAAGCTGCAGACACCAGAATCAGCGCATTCTGAAGGGACTGAAATCAGGGGAATAGAAGTAGGCAAGATTTTTTTTTCCTAAAAGCTATTTCCAGCAAACAGCTTCAAACACATGTTTTCTGGAACTCAAATACTATGTTTGCCATCATATGTCTCCTTTAACCTGTTGGTTAAATTACTCTGTTGTGAACTATTAACCTCAAAAAGATTATAGTGGCAATGAGGGTTAATTGATTGTTTCAATGGGACTTAAATACATGGATGGAATACAGAACAAATTACATTAATCCATGGAATACATGAACAGAGCTATGTTCACTGGTGACTCTTTGACAACACCAAGGGGAAACAGTAGTGACTGTGGTTAGGGTGGGACCAGAACATCCTCAGCATACTTCACAGGAGGGTGATAATAACGTCTGAACTCTGCAGCTCCTTCATAGTTGGCATCTCTGCGTCTTCCCTCAACAGTCTCCTTGTTCAGAAGCTGAGTGTGAGGTGGCTTCCTCACTGTTGATCCAAAAATGTATACTGGGATAATCCCACACTAGGATATGTTCTACCCTTTTCCTAATGCATGCATGAAATAAATTACTTCATCACTAAATTCGTAAATTCTCTTTAGTCCTCTTTTTATAAGTTAAACTCTTATCATTGGTTTAAGCTTTGAGAGAAAAGCGCCCATGTGAACTCCAATCTTGAGTTGACACATTCTTCAAATGTACAAACAGTATGTTGAAATGTATTTCCCACTCATTCATGTTTAAAAGTACTTCTTTCTTTATCCCTTACAAATTAAAACGGTCTATACTGCTTTTACGATTGAACACGATTTTTGGGATTTAAAGTTAGTGGTGGTCATGTAACCTGGCCATCCCCCTTTGGCTGCTACAGATTGATCTATGGACTACGCGCTGGACGTTGCAGACCGTTATCTTCTCACTCCCTATGTGTACCCTGCGTCGTGGCCCGAGGACGGGGCACTGCGGCAGGTGCTCAGCCTGCTGCTGCTCACCAACCTGGGGGCTGAGCTGCTCTACCTCGGGTTTGCCTTCTTGAGCTTTAACTATGTCTTTGATCATCGTCTCATGGAGCACCCTTTCTTTCTTGAGGCAGGTGGTTTGAACAGATGATATTTATTTTACCCCAAAAATGCTGTATAATATTTTTAGATATATGTGTATCAGAAAAAAATCCTTCAATTTCTCAACCACATAACATGCTGCTTTCAGGTATGCTTTTATTTAAGATTGAAACCTGGCACTGTTCTGTACCAGTCTTCACTGTGTGAATCCCTTTATATCAACATGAGGTCAGTACCACATTTGCAAACATTCCGCCTAAAACGTTTACGTTGCCTCGTATGATTTCACAGAACCAGGTGCAGAGAGAGATCAAGCTAGGGGTGACCTCCATCTTCTGGATGAGCTTCCCCACAGTTGGCTTCTTCTTCGCTGAAATCAGAGGATACAGCAAACTCTATGATAACATCAGTGATTCCTCCTCTGGTAGAGGCATGGGCTGCCCAAATGACATCTCACTGAAATATTACAAACGCTTGTTGTTCTGCTCTGGGCTAACAGAAATGGCATTTAAAGCTGACGAATTGATATAAAATCTGCACTCAAGAAGTTGTTTGGAAAATCCAACCTTGATGACCGGTCTATAACGTCCACCTTTGGGGGATTTCTGTCACAGACTGGCCGTTGGTGATCCTGAGCATTGCTGGTTTCCTGTTCTTCACAGACATGGTGATCTATTGGCTGCATCGGACCCTGCATCATAAAAGTGTTTATAAGGTGAGCGGTAGATTAATCTTAAAATAAACAGTCCCAAGTAGGTGGTGGATTGTGTTCTACTTTACATGGATATAGGATGCCCTTAATATTTAAAGGTAATGTGTTGAAATGAAATAGGGGCAATCCATTTTGCCTTTGTTGACAGGTGAATTGGAAATGAGAAATTAACCCAACATAAACGGATTCGTAAAAGGCCATTTCTGCTTCCGAATAATTCTCCTCTCACATTTTATGACCTCTGATTTCGATGTGATAAGTTACTCAGGGTGGATGACAAATAAATTCCTAAATCAACAGACATTAATAATAACAAAATACAGTCCTTGAAGCAAGTCTCTTAACAACTCGATTCCATTATTAAACATTATACAATGTGCTGTATGCTTGTTTAACACACCCAAACCTTACTTGAGTCATCTCTTTCGCCGGGTTAGTATTTGCACAAACAGCATCACATTTTCAAGGTCCCTACGCCGTTCGCCAGTCACGCTTTCCATCCGGTGGACGGCTTCCTTCAGAGTCTACCGTACCACATCTACCCGTTCCTCTTCCCTCTCCACAAGGTGACCCCCGCACGCTGACTCGCTTCACTGAATACTGATTAATTAACTTTACCACTATCTCTATCTTTGTGATTAAATATGATTGCAAAGAGAGTAACGATGGCTTTTTACAATTCTCCTGTTAGCAGTACATCTAGATAAATGGATGGATGGATGGATGGATGGATGGATGGATAGAAAATAGAGATAGATAGTTAGATAGATGCTGGCTGCATATAGGCCTACCTCTACTGTACAATAACAATAAATAGGTTTCTATTCCATTATGTTTATTCAACCATCTGTCATGTCCTCTCTCCTATCGGCTTACCACTAGGTGGTGTACCTCGTCCTGTTTGTGTTCGTCAACGTCTGGACCATCTCCATCCACGACGGAGACTTCCGTATCCCCTGGCCTTTGATCGAGGTGATCAACGGGGCGGCCCATCACGTGGACCACCACCTGTATTTCTATTTCAACTACGGTCAATACTTCACTCTTTGGGACCGTCTGGGAGGTTCGTACCGACACTCTTCCGCCCTCCTGGGGAAGGGGCCACTGGACCACGTGCGAAAGCTCTCCGCCGCTGGAAAGTTAAGGAGATGAGTGTCAATCAATGTGATGATTGGGTTCAGCTCCTTCATGGAGTTAGTTTGACATGTTGCAACAACTCACTGCAGCCAACCGTAAATGAAAGGTGTTGACAGTGTTTCCTAGACTGAACTGGATACTTTGCACTGAAGTCAAAATAAGCTTCTGAAAGTGCAAGTGAGAATTGTTAATGGGATTTAGCATTAAACAATGACTATTACATCCTCATCCCAGTATAATCGACAAATCTCTCTTCTCTCTCTCTCTCTCTCTCTCTCTCTTATCTTCTGTATTGTCTCTCTTTCTCTCTCTCTTCTCATCTCTCTCTCTCTCTCTCTCTCTCTCTATATATATATATATCCACCTTATAATAAAAATAATAACTGAAATATATGAGTATCTGAATGTATTATGTTTATCATTAGAATATCTATTGTCGATGACTTCTTGCTGAGCTATTGATTTAATGTTATTTTTATGAATTAACTTACTTTGAGATGCATTGCAGGAATGCTGCTATTTCACTGGAAATCTCAATTTATTCTAAATATTTTACATTCAATGCACTTTTTTTATAGTAGCCTATGACTAAACATTTGGTAGGAAATAGTTTTTCCTGCCCTGAATGTATTATATATAATAA
Source organism: Melanogrammus aeglefinus (assembly GCA_900291075.1). NCBI lineage: Eukaryota > Metazoa > Chordata > Actinopteri > Gadiformes > Gadidae > Melanogrammus > Melanogrammus aeglefinus. The sequence continues at coordinate 91,391 of OLKM01000749.1, forward strand.
GATATGAATTAAATCAAAAAGGCTTGTCAATTTCATATCTTGCATACAATAACACTGAAAGGTTTGAACAGGGCCCCAACCACCATCTAATTTGGTATTTGGCTCTGTGCTAATTTGGCTCCAGGTCAAATGTACCTGCAAAGGAACATTTTTATCAGATATGGGTCTTAGAATCTTAGCAAAAGCATTGCTTTAATGGATTTGATCACTTATTTTGGGCCCACATCAAATACATCATGATGTTAAAGACTTGAAACCTAATAGCTACAGCAAGTATCTGAGCGAGAAAATGCTGCGAAGGCTTCCGGTATAGTCCACTAGGTGGCGGCAGCTCACGTTAAAATTACAATATTTTTAAACTTTTCTTATCCGTAGCAGATGAGGCATTTTACGTATTTTTCCCCATACAATTCATAAATAGTCATACCGATAAATACTTATTATTGTATAGGTTCAACCATGTGAAAAATGATTTTGACGATTGTGCTGAAATGTATAGTTGTAGAGATTGGGTCCAGATTTTGATGATTCATGAAATGAAATGGTTCTGCTTTAAGGCCTATTAACCCTAACATCTTCTTATTATTTTTGAAATAATTAAATTGTGATTCCTTGGTAGTGTGTGGGGGGGCTATAGATATTAAATCAATGTATTTATAAATTGTTGTAAGGTTAAGTATTGCATAAATAATATAAGAGCCAAGTGTACAGATGACTGTTTATTTAAATTGAATAGCATATGCGTACAAAGTTTCTACAAAGCTATAAAATATCTAACATCATACTTTTAGCCATGAAGAAGAAAAATCAAAAACATATAAACCAACCAAAGATCAGACCCTGTGCAATACCAATAGAGACCAATCCTAAACGCATCTCTGTTTCTTCTCAAACTTGGATAAACATTATAATATCAAAGATATACACAACATCTGTACCAAACATTGTCACCTCTATACAAAGTAATTTATAGAAAACATATCCTGCAAAGGTACTTTCAAGGCCATATTGGAGTTAAGAGATAGAATTTGTATAATGAGCAATAGGTGGTTTTGAAAAGTTACAACCTACTAGCACTCGAGACGAAACGGGACGAGACGTTATTGACAACAAGAGACGATAATGATTAATTTCCTTGTGAAAAGCACACAACACATTACAGCTTTATCCACTTGAACCAAACCAGGCAAACGCGTTTGCCTTACTTTTTTTTTTGCACATTAGCCGTCATGTTGTGTGGACATACAGATGCTGGTCCTCACAAGTGACTCTGCTGATCAGACAGAATGTAACCAACTTATATAGTTCTTAATATCCCGACGCAGTGCATTGTGTTATGTTTTAGTCTTCACTAATCAGTGATTATCTAATGTGCAGTGGTCATGTAATGGCAGACAGACGGACTCTATTGAAGCAGTGAGCTACCTTAAACAGGTCGATAAAGCAACACAGTCCAGCCAAGCAGTACATGTCTGGTTAGAGACCCTGTCCAGTTCTCTATTCACAGTATATAACATAATGTATTTCAACCAATTCATGGTACTTCAACACAGTATTAATATGAATCTATGCCCAGTGAGTTTAGCCGTGGCAGAATACACACACGTCTGGTACATGACGCAGAGCTACAGTGTTCTCTGTGCTTCCATGGTCCTGGATGACATCAATATATGCTCAGTGTTAATTCTGACACCTGCCTGCCATTACACATTCAGGCTGCCACAATGAGGAATACTTCACATTGTAAATAGGACTGATTTCCCCTTTGAGGGAATGCCAGTGCAGATTTTCTCAATATGGATCTGAAGGCACATAAAGCAATGATGCTTTATGCAACTGTCTTGTTAATGTTTAAAGGTGTTAAACTGTGTTTGTTCGGGCAATATTAAACTGTGAATTCGGAAAATTTGATGTCACCATGGAATGTCCTCAATCTGATAACATCTTAAATCCAGGCAAAGTCATATTATTGTGGCTTGGTGGTTCTATAAAAGGTGCCATGCACTCAGCGCGTTCTCTTCAATTACTAGGGATTAGCCACGATGGATGGCTCCATGAGGTCTTGTTATTGCATTGAGATATTCCAAGTAGGTTACATATTTCATTATACGGTTGGCAAGAGCTTTCAATTAGCATATATATACACACAGGAATATTGTATTAAGGCGGGAGTTACATATTTAACCCTATGGCAACCACATGGTATGAATATACCAATAACTATAACTATGGGGACAAGGTGGAGGTGGAATCAGTAACATCATTAAAGAAAACATTTCCATGTGAACAAAGCTGGCTGAGAACGTTTCTGAATATCTAAAGGGTTGATTTGTAGTTGAGGCGTTTTCAAAAGCATACAGCAACACCTGAATAGTGTTTCCTAACAGAAGGCACTTGATGGTATGTATAACCTCTGTTTTTGTTTTGTTTCTTAATAAAGGCAAAGTGTTTTCATACATCAACAGTTTTGATTATAATAAACTGCACCATTAAAACATTCTCTGTCCATACATTGATAGGGTCTAAACATGTTGGAGCTGTTGGCATGGCGACCTGGCGTACAATAGGATGGAATGTAGAGGGTGACGTTGCCGTGATACAATCAATGTGACGCAAGCCTTCGTCTGTCTGCCAGTGTGTTGGGAATTGTTAACATATTGGTTTCTTTCTTTGGCGCCATGTTATGGGAAACCTTGGGGGGAAATTTTGTTTTAGATAAGGAGCCTGTGTAATTATTGCAGGTGTTATAACAACGAGCATGTATCCTTTTGCCATGTATCACAGTGTTTCTCCATGGGAGTGACCATAGGATGTAACATTTAATCGGGGTTGATAGTTTTTATATTTAGTTAACTAGCTTTCGGTCTAGTAACAAAAGAGAACAGGACGTAGCTATTAAGAGTAGGAATAATTCAGTCTTATAGATTTGTAACAAAATTAGATGGGTTTTATACACACATTTATATATATATATATATTTGTATATATATTCTTGTCAACGTTTGCTTGTTAGAATGTTTTTGTAAGCAAAAGCTACAATAAAGGTTGTGTATTTCTTTGGGATAATCCTTTTTGTGCAAGAATGTGCCTCACAACTTTAAAGTATACACCACAGCTATCCATACACAAACAATAATGTCGTCACCACAGCTCTGTTAATAAAGTTATTCTCTACCACAGCTCTTCATTAATGATACATAGGGTCTGATCTTCAATCTTGTTTCAGTGTCCGCACAGTTCACACGCACACCCGCGCGCGCGCACACAC
>OLKM01000749.1:99658-102158 GCA_900291075.1 Melanogrammus aeglefinus
GATATCGACGTTTCTTCTCCCATTAATATAAATGGTGCTAGCCTGTTGGACTAGCACAGCTGGATAGCGTCTTGTCACTTCAGCCTGATCCAAGTAAGCAAACCCCCTCTAACATTTGTCTTGCTTAAAATCGCCCAGTGTACTTAAAAATAAGCCATAAGGAAAATGCTTTGAAATCCATTTGCCGTTTAAAATAACAATGTGATTCTCCATAGCCATCATTTAAGTTCCCGCTGTATATGCACCACCGTAACGGATATACAGAATGTCATCCGCATTGAATGCCACCCATCAAAAACACTTCTTCAACTGCGTGACCTCCCAACGAGGAAAGAAATAAAAAAGAAGAAGAAGTTGCGGTGCCTGCGAGTCCCCTTGGAGGGGGGTCCTAGGACCCCTGGGGGGCCCTTGGGCGGGCCCTGGGGGGGCCGTATTCAGGTGTTGCAATGCGCCCCCACTGTGAGCGGGAGTGGAAATGAGAGGGAGCCGGGACTGGCTATGCGGCGAGGTAGATAAAAGGTCATGGTGCTGCGGTGTGCGCCTCTCTTACCTGAGATGGTGGTCGTCCCTGCTGTTTGCACTGGGTAGGCTTGCTGAGAGTACGGCTTAATGCTGACAGAGATAAAGAGGAGGCCAGGTAGGAGGAGACATAGAGCGAGGGAGAAGGAGAGAGAGAGAGAGAGAGAGAGAGAGAGAGAGAGAGAGAGAGAGAGAGAGAGAGAGAGAGAGAGAGAGAGAGAGAGAGAGAGAGAGAGAGAGAGAGAGAGAGAGAGAGGAGAGGGAGAGAGGGAGAGAGAGAGAGAGAGAGAGAGAGAGAGAGAGAGAGAGAGAGAGAGAGAGAGAGAGAGGACAGGGGAGGAGGGAGAGGGAGAGGGAGAGAGAGAGGGAGAGGGAGAGAGAGAGAGAGAGAGAGAGAGAGAGAGAGAGAGAGAGAGAGAAAGAAAGAAAGAAAGAAAGAAAGAAAGAAAGAAAGAAAGAAAGAAAGAAAGAAAGAAAGAAAGAAAGAAAGAAAGGAAGGAAGAAAGAAAGAAAGAAAGAAAGAAAGAAAGAGAGCGAGTGAAGGACAGAGACAAAAATAGAGAGAAAAATAGAGGAGAGAAAAATGGAGGAGAGAAAAATATTTGATGTACATTGTTACTGGGCCACATGATGACCTAAATGGGTGCAACAGCACTATTTCATACTATTTGAAAGCCCGCTTTCTGACAGCAATGACAGTGGGAGATCCAAGAGGTCCAAACCTTCCCACAGTATATCATACTAAAGATAATATAACGACGCAATAGCCCCATTTACTGGCACCACGTGGCCACTGGCATTGGAATCATACAGGTGTCACCGGTAAGGTTTTCATTTTACCTTTATCTACATTTCTACATTCATTTGACCGCAAAATATTTGAATCATTTCACTATGGCCCTTCCAAATCGCATCAAAATTAATGTTAAGTTAACGTTGTATTTTGGTGAATATAGAATAGGAAGGAGTAAACCGTGTGTGACCTACTCTTCAGTGGTAGAGCTGGACTGGCCTCCAGGAATCATGCCCTGCCAAAGCTGTAAAAAAAAAAGAACACAGAGTACACCATCAGATTATATATCTTATAATAACAATATATCTTGTATACACATTGAAATAGCCTAAAATCGCTTCCGTTTATTTCGACTCACCTTAATGGAATTTTTATCTTTGAAACATCTCGTGAGGTGGATGTGCGTTAGTGCATGCGGCGGGCGTGCGTGTGCGTCTCTCACCTGTGCGTTGCTAGGGAAGCTGGCCCTGACGATGCCGGGCAGCAGTTTGCTGTGTATTGCTGTGGCCGAGACGATCTGGGCCGAGGACATGGCCGAGATGCTCTGCAGAGCCTTCTCTTTAGCACTGTGGTCCTGGGACGACACATTAACCGTATTGATACAGGGACTCATAAGCACCAGCTACTGTCACCAGGAAACAACTATTCCTTGAGTCAATCCAGTGAAAATGTAATTACGCACAAACATTAAACTAGGGGTGTGCCAAAAAATCGATTCATATAAGAATCGCGAATTCTCATTTAAGATTCAGAATCGATATAAAATGGCGCAAAATCGATTTAATTTCATAATTTGTTTTTAAGATAGTGAGACATATTAATGTTTTGTGCAACAGTTGTGTTCCACATGATATTTTTGGTACTGCAACATTCCTGTGAAATGAAAATGCATCTTGTTCAACTGTACCATTTTTATTATACAGAAGCACTTTATTTTTGTTCCAACTTATTTTATAGGTATAGCTTCTTAGAGTAGCAGTTGTGGTCCACACACAGTGGAAAAGGCACTTTCCTTAGAATTTAAAAGGCAGCATGTTTAACTGCACTATTTTTTTTTCACTCGCTCTAGAACCACGTCTGCCTTATGGGAGACTCCAGTCATGCGCAGTACTGAATGCTAGCAGGTAGCAGTAGGTAAGCACACAGGTAGCCATCCAATCATTTAATTTGGGTCAAATTACGTGATTT
>OLKM01000749.1:107158-207442 GCA_900291075.1 Melanogrammus aeglefinus
TCCCCTCTCTAATAGTTCACACAAAACACACACACACACACACACACACACACACACACACACACACACACACACACACACACACACGCACGCACGCACGCACACACACACTTGTTCTCAAGCAAAAAAAAACTATCTCTGTCTCTCCCTGTCTCTGATGTTCCTAGCTAAGCTCCATTAGCTCCCTGTGTTTCTGACACAGGCTGCCTGTGAGGCTAACTCCACACATGCACAACCTCACACCAGCTAGCACTAGCTAATGGCTCCTTCCTTGGTGATGGGTGGGTAAACACTGGTGCTATGTATGGATGCTACACTTTTCACCACTTTTAGGGACTCAATAAATAAGAATAAAATATAAAAAGACAAAGAAAATGGTATTGCTCCCAATAAACACAGAATGCGGCACACAAAGGTATAATCTAATCTTCCTGGTTTTCAACTGAAAATAACAGTTGGAGACAGGGATCAAACAGAACCATGGAAAAACAGACCCCCCCCCCCCCCTAGCCATAACAGTGGGAGGGTGGGTAAACAGATAAAGAAGCAGCAGAGCAATGTCACCGCAGTACTCACCATACATCTTCCCCTCGTCAGACAGTATAATCTTCCTCCTTCCACAGGGGGGGTAGATGGCCAGGGCCTCCTGGAAGCTCTGCTCGATGTCTGGGCTCCAGACCCCCTCCGGGTCGCCGTCCATGGTCTTGTCTCCCCCGGAGTCGCTGAGGCCGTCCATGTCCTCCCCGGGACTCTCGCTGCCACTCCAGCTGCCGCGGTCCATAGTCGCTGCCTTACAAAACCCGGCCAATGTCTACCACTGCCCAAACGCACTGGCAATGCCAAACGGTGTCGGTGCTAAGGACTGGGGCGGGTGAAGGCCGGTGACAGAGGCTGTTTTGTTATGCTTATACTGGTAATTCTTAGTGTCCGACAAAGCAAAAAAATGGTACGCTAGGGCACACAACTTTTGCGCAAACAATAACCAGTGATCGCTGGCCAATGGACTGATGTGAGCCAATGTTTCCCCCCTCTGGTCAGAGCGAAATGCAAACCTAAAAGAACCAGAGAAAAAAAAGGGAATACTTTGATTACATTGACATGAGACAGACCTAATCATGCAGCGCCAGATCCCTGGGAGCTGAGGCCTCTTAGCAACGTCAGCCTCCAGTGACCAATCATGATTATGTTTCACATGCCGCTCGACATGGAAATATCAGTGCACAGTCGCGCGATGCTGTCAAGGTCCTTGTAATCAAAATTCAAGGCGACTATCTCTGGTCTTCTCATTGATTTTGGCAATCGTAGGGCATACTGAAATGACATCTCACTATGGTCCTCTCATCTTTTTAATTAATTGGAGACAGGGGTCTTTGTGGGATTAATGCAATTATGTGTATGTGTTGTGGAGAACCTGTGTATGTGTGTAGAGTGAAGTTTATGGTGATGTAGGACCAAGGATGATCATGTGACTCATGGACGCTTCCTGGAATGGAGTCCCAAATGTATTTACAGTACACGGGCAATGTACTCACATGTCTCTGAATACATATGTAATTACATTTAAGCAAATACCTTCACACATACTTCCCCCACTGTCCAGTTGTGTTAAGATCAAACTTATACCAATGTCTTGACCTGAACATAGACTGTAGTATCCTGATGCGGTGTGGAATTAGTATACAGGTGAGAAACACAGCTGACATATATACAGTCAGCTGCGGTTCATCAAGGGATTCATTTTTACCATTAAGCATCTACACCAAAAGGTATGTCACTGCTTATATGTAAGAAAATGCAGTGGGCTTGGACTTACAGCTGAATCCCCAGAGATTGTATTGTATGGTTTTGCATTTGTCGCTCTTGTTCTTTGCTAACCCCCCCCCCCCCTCCACCACATTCCCTTTAGAGGCTTTTTTAAACAAACAAGGATTCATTCATCCCATGGGCCTAACTGCAACACACCGGCAGCATGTGTTTCCTCCACTGTGTGTTTGTCTAGGCCATTAGGAAGGGAATATGTTAGAATCCCTAAAACTAATCCAAAGAACTGTTTTGGATGTTGTGTTTCAATGAAAATGAAAAAGTAAACCCACCCTACAGGAAACGTTGATCATTTTTTTTATAACAAGAAACAATGAAGGCGATGCAATACTCCCAACAACCCTGATGTAGTCCTTCTAAAAATCTATTTCTAACCGGACACATTTTGTTAAGAAGAGTTGAGGCAATTCTCTGACGCAGCTAAACACAAAACTGCGAGCCCAACTAAAACCGGACACAACCAAAGACAGACACAGAGAGAAAGAGAGAGCAACAGCAAGAGACAGAGAGAGATGGAGAGCAAGAGACAGAGAGAGCTGGAGAGCAAGAGACAGAGAGAGCTGGAGAGCAAGAGACAGAGAGAGCTGGAGAGCAAGAGACAGAGAGAGGTGGAGAGCAAGAGACAGAGAGAGCTGGAGAGCAAGAGACAGAGAGAGCTGGAGAGCAAGAGACAGAGAGAGCTGGAGAGCAAGAGACAGAGAGAGAGAGAGCTGGAGATCAAGAGACAGAGAGAGGTGGAGAGCAAGAGACAGAGAGAGAGAGAGCTGGAGATCAAGCGACAGAGAGAGGTGGAGAGCAAGAGACAGAGAGAGCTGGAGGGCAAGAGACAGAGAGAGGTGGAGAGCAAGAGACAGAGATCTATGGCCTGCGTGGCTACTCCCTTCATACCCTGATTACACTCGCTCCCTCTCTTATGGTAATCTTCCCTCTCCCCTCAGATCCGGGGCCACTCCAGCCAGGACCACCAGGCCTGGCAGTGTTCTCCTGCGGGGGGCTGCAGGAGAACAGGCTACAGGCTCTCTGCCACACTCCTACAGCTGTGTTGGATCTCAGCTACACTACAGCCGTGTTCAATCTTGTCCACTCGGGTGTCACCTTCAACCTCCACTGGCTTCCATATTCTGTGTGTGTGTGTGTGTGTGCATGCGTGTGTGTGCGCACCTATGTGAGTGTGTGCCTGTGTGTGAGATTGTGCGTGCGTATATGTGTGTGTGTGGGCAATACACATGCCAGTGGGTTTTGATGAAATGTAATGATGCACACGTGTCCTTGTGTCACCAGAGGGATATTGCGTGTGTGTGTGTGTGTGTGTGTGTGTGTGTGTGTGTGTGTGTGTGTGTGTGTGTGTGTGTGTGTGTGTGTGTGTGTGTGTGTGTGTGTGTGTGTGTGTGTGTGTGTGTGTGTGTGTGTGTGTGTGTGTGTGTGTTGGGTTAGGGTCACCCAGGGATTTTGTTGGTTTGACAAGTCGACAGTATTATCGCAAGCCTTTCTGTCGTTCTTTTATTTGGACCACTTCACAGCATCTGTTTCAACCTCTTCCAGCACACAAACACACACACACGGTTTTGAACAAGAGGATTGTCTCTATAATCCTCAAAACAAACATTGTTCCACTTTACCCTGTTTTGCCATGCTACGATCCGTTCCCAAACAGTCCAAATACAACCACAAAAATTTCTAGATCCATGCACCTAATAAAAAAAACCTTACAATAATAGAGTGAAACAAAGCACAAATGATAAAAAGGCAAATGAGTCCAATGCATCTTACTGAAGTTATTAAAAAGGTCAATGCAAATCATATACAAGCAAACAGAACAATGTGCTTTTGGATTTCCCTCCTGTACTAATATAAATATGGGTATACAGCCTTTTTTTACTATGCAGGACAATTTTTATTTTGCCAATTTGTTCAATCATGACAGGTTTAAAAACTAGATGAGAGTATAAAAAGTGCTATCATTTTAAACCAGGCATAATAACCCAACTATATGACATAATTCAGCAGTAACACAATCAGTTTAATCAATCAAGTCGGTCAAAAATTGTATTCCCATTTAAAAACTGGTAATACTTGTGATTCTAAAAGGTTTAGCAGATGTCCGTCCCAAAACATTAGATACAATTTAGCGACAAATTTTTGAACATCTAACAATTCATCTTTTGTATTGATTTTTAATGAATAGAGTGCAAATAAGAAACCGTAAAACCTTTCAGGCATTTCACATACATTTCTGAGGCCAAAGCCTATTGTGATGCATCAAGATAAAAAGTGTTTTGTGTAGTTACTGATTTGCTGGTTAAAGATACTAAATGGGATTAGTTTGTGTTTGTGTTGTATTATATTTGCATGAAAATCCCTAATAGTTAATCCTTCACTCATAATGCTGAGTCCGACACACATTCTTCGTTGATGAGGGTATTTTTCCTAGTAATACACAGATTAGGATATGTAATGCCAACTGCACAAGGATGTTTGAAAAAGAGAATAATATGACACTCGTCTCACTCACATCTGGCAAGGAAATAAATGTTATACAGACTACACTACCGAGAACACAGTGGGAGACCTCAGTCACGTCCTCATGACTAATCTAGCATGAGTCTCAAAGTCAAATTTTCCATACATTTCCATCCTCTAGAAAAATCATTAAAATTCTATATAACATAAGAAAAAAACAGCTTGTGGACAAACGTGTGTGTGTGTGTGTCTTACAGAGCATGGTTGTGTACGGTGCGTGTGTGTGTGCCTATGTATGTGTCTGTGTTGTACGTGTGTGTGTGTGATTGGTGTGTGCCTATGTATGTGTCTGTATGTGTGTGTGTGTGCGTGTGTGTGTGTGTGTGTGTGTGTGTGTGTGTGTGTGTGTGTGTGTGTGTGTGTGTGTGTGTGTGTGTGTGTGTGTGTGTGTGTGTGTGTGTGTGCCTATGTATGCGTCTGTATTGTACGTGTGTGTTTGATTGGCGTGTGCCTATGTATGTGTCTGTATTGTACGTGTGTGTGTGATTGGTGTGTGCCTATGTATGTGTCTGTGCGGTGCTTGTGTACTTGTGCGTTCGTGCATGAGTCACTCTAGAAATCAATAAACATGTTGCTTTGATCTAACACTGATAGAAGCCGACACCCGCTGTCCGACTGTGTTGTTTCTTAGGTTATAACATGAAGCATTCGATTGCTACCTATGTCGTCCCGTTAGAGAATAGCTAGATGTGTGTGTAAACCAACTGTTATCTTTCTATTCACTTTGGTCTCAATACAAGGAAGCTGTCCTTTAGTGGTTTGACGACTTCCTGGTCCCTTCTTGTGGCCAGGAAATCCAAATCCAAACCCTGAGTGGTGAAGGAGCCATCTGCTGGCCCCGCCCCACTTCATGTGTTCATAAATGAGTGATACCAAACAAATGATACCAAGTTCAATTAAATTGACTAATACACTAATGGGAAAATTTTGTTTCATATAACAAGTATTATTGTATTATTGTATATTATTGTATTATTACTATAATATCATAAGGGGTAAAACATTTAAAAAGATTATAAAAATATATTTCAACAAAAAATCCTAGGCTATGTAGTTTGAGATCACCAAAAAAAATATTGGTGAACACTCTCTGCAATATATCATTTTCTATAAAACATTTCCACTCCTTGATTCAACTGCCTGTCTGTCTGTCTGTCTGTCTGTCTGTCTGTCTGTCTGTCTGTCTGTCTGTCTGTCTGTCTGTCTGTCTGTCTGTCTGTCTGTCTGTCTGTCTGTCTGTCTGTCTGTCTGTCTGTCTGTCTGTCTGTCTGTCTGTCTGTCTGCTTGTCTGTCTGTCTGTCTGTCTGTCTGTCTGTCTGTCTGCCTGCCTGCCTAAAAGCAGGAAATCAGTTCCATTGGCCCAACAGACCGAGAATACAAGCAGGCAAGCCAGCACAGGCTCCACTGCCCCTGCAGCCAGCTCCCTCCCCTCCCCTCTACCCTAGTAACCCCCATCCCCCACCATGTCCACTCTCACCCCCCAACCCTGGAGGCCCCCTATTGTTCCCTTGTTCCCCAAACAACCCCCCCCCCACCCTCCTCTCAGCCAAGCCCAGTACCCCATGTCATCCCCCCCCACCGTCCCCACTATACCTCCTCCACACCCCCTCCACAGCCATACAATGGTCTTTTTAAGGACCAGGATATACCCCACTCTGATTCCGGCGACTGCGCAAACGATGGGGGGGCTACTAGGCAAGCAAAATTAAAATTGTTTGCATACTTGGATATTTTGCAAAATGTGCATCTTTCTTTGAGGTCTAAGTGCTATACCTGCTATAGAGGGCAGTCCTGAATCCTATTCCACCTGTTACAAATACGTACATAGATGTCTTTGAACTGATTTCCTCCTTAGCTATTCTGTTTACGCTATACAGCAGAAAAGCTGTTTCTCTTTATTATCTATTTTGTTGATTTTAGTACATTTTTGTATTTTACATTTAGTATGCTTGTCTGAATAACACTGGTTAATGTAGGCACGGCACCTTGTGGGCAAATCAAGTCCACCAGAGGACATACATCCTAGCCAGCTTGGGTACTTTCATCGAAAATGTTATTGAAGCCCTCAAAAGATCATATTCTTTTCTTAAAAAGCATGGACTACAATCACAGCAGAGGGTGTCAAACACTTTGACTTTTGTTAACCACTAGTCCCGTTCCCTCCTTTCTTTAACACGCTTGTGGTTAATCAGGGGGGATCTGCCGCTTTACCGAAACGATGAGCGTGTGCATTTGGGGAGGGGGTGGCACGTGACAACACAAGGAACGACTGAGTCATGGGTTTGGTTTCACATTCAAACATGATCAATTATACAATACCACGTTAGAACACAAAACTAGTGACACTGAAATGAGAGTGAAATAGTGCAAATTGTTAGTGTGCCATTGTCGATCAAAACCAGCAGCATGTGATGTTAACCTCCCATCACCTGTTTATACTCTACCTCTTCCTACTGATATCATACAAATGTGTTTCATACAATGATACATCTTTTTTAAATAAGACTTCTTCTTCACATCAGGCCTTCAGCAATAGCTAATACAAAATTGTAGAAGCTGTGTAGAATTTCTCCCGTGCTCCATAGAAACAAGGTAACAGATGATAGTGTGTAAAAAAACAGAAGGGAAAGAAGCAAACATCCGTCCGAGGCTCCAGCATATTGCAACAGCATGAACATGAATGCGCGCACACACACACACACACACACACACACACACACACACACACACACACACACACACACACACACACACACACACACACACACACACACACACACACACACACACACACACACACACAGGCAACGACGAAAGCACACACAAGCCATATGGTGTGTCTTGGACTACCGACGCCTGTTGCTGCCATAACAATGGGCCTGCCTGCTCTGGACAGCGAGAGGCAAACACGTACACACAGACAGAGACACACAGACACACAGACACACAGACACACAGACACATAGACACACAGACACACCAAATGGTCATTAGTCAGTCTGCACTGGGAAGGCCTAGAACAAATGCCTTGGTTTACATTCTGCCCCCTCCTCCTTTTTAAACACAGACACACACACACACACACACACACACACACACACACACACACACACACACACACACACACACACACACACACACACACACACACACACACACACACACACACACACACACACACACTCTCTACAGGTGCATGGAGCACTCAAAACAGATGTCAATGAAGTGGAGGGAGAGGGATGAGGGCGGGGAAAACAGACAAAAGCTTTGCACACTTTCTGGACACAGTTAAAACAATTAAGAATCTGACTGGGCAAAGTCAGTGCACAGGTGTACAGGCCTAAAGCACATAGAGCTACACGCATGATTTATCCAGGCTGATAGTTAAGGAGAAAGGTGTGTGTGTGTGTGTGTGTGTGTGTGTGTGTGTGTGTGTGTGTGTGTGTGTGTGTGTGTGTGTGTGTGTGTGTGTGTGTGTGTGTGTGTGTGTGTGAGTGTGTGTGTGTGTGTGTGTGTGTGTGTGTGTGTGTGTGTGTGTGTGTGTGTGTGTGTGTGTGTGTGTGTTGAAGAATGGGGGACAATAATCATAAAAGCAAAGAGAATAAATAATTCTTATTCCGCCCAACGTTTCATTATCTCTAGAATTTTTATTACTTTTAATGATGCACTGAAAAAAAGGAAAGCTTTCCCTCCAACGGCATTAAAATAAATCCAATTTGTACTACTTAATGTTCTATAAAATGCATGTTTTTTGTACAAAAAATAAGTAGGCTGCTGGCATATGTGTAGCAGGCGTACATCATTGTCAATTATTCATCATGAAACGACCAAAGACAGAACGTTGACAAAGCAAAGTATTTAAAAGGGGGTTGTATCCAAATCGTTTTAAAATTTCTCATACAAAAACGAATATAAAATACTTTTTTGTTTTACTATGGTTGTACTATAAAATAAAATCAGTTTGTATATTGGAATTTTTTATTATTTACATTTAAATTAACCATACAGGAATTACAGAATTGCAATGGGGCCAGATGTATATTTCGATAAGTTTTGCGTACACAAATAAGCTGCCATGAGTGCCTCCTATAAACACTATAAACACGGTGTGGCGGTGTAATATGGTGTGAAAAGGCAACTTGGTGGAGCGGTTTCCTGTGGCCTAGAGAGCGCCAGCCCTGCTGTATGGAAACCCGCCGATGCAACAAGTCCTCCATTCACTTGGAGCTTTGTTTAGCCGCCTTTCAGCTGCGTACAGCACCTTTCAATTGGCTAGCGACAACACAATAATGGATTTCAAACGCATACAGTTAACATACATACGTGCTAGGTATATATAACGTAATGTCGAACGCGATAGGATAAAATACTTCAAAATTTGCAAAACGGGTCGGATGTTTTTGGGGGAAGAGATAGGTGATGTGCCTAGTCGACATCATTCCCAAATCAGTCGCTTAAAAGCTCCGTGCCCGACTCGTAGCCAACAGTACCTCCAGTAAATAGCAATAATGTTTTTCTTTCAATGAAGTGAATATATAGCCTGAGATATCTTTCGGTTTTTGTTCGGGTCAACATTTCCGTCCGAAATAGATTCAACGTTAGTGAAATATCCGGGGAAGTGTTGACTGTAGCCTACGGGCTCATGAACTCCTTGGGAACTTACCTTAATTCAAACGTCTCCTTAATAATATATGTCACCCTCTTTCTCCGCGAATTAATGTTGATACAGCATCAGGAGGATCTTGGCTAACTCCTACAGGTTTTGTTTTTGCTAGATCGGGCGGTCCGGATGTGTAAAGTGGCTTCGTATCTTCAGGGATGCGAAATATGCGCGGAATGAGAGCAGGAATGGGAACAGGAATGAAATGAACGCAAAGATTGAGTTAGCGGGGCGGGGTAATAGTGGCGTCACTCTGAATGTAGTGAGATGGGAGGATGGGTGGAAGAGAAGAGAGGGTGGGGGCCAGGGGGTAGGTGGAAAGGGGACAGACTGTATGGGCTGCCGTTTAACAAAAGAACAGTGGTGAGCCTCAACTCAATTCAGAGAAAGAATGGTCATAGGACCCTAATGCGGACAAGAAAGACCTAAGATAATGAAAAAAAAACATTTATTCAGAAATATAGTCTGTTTTCATTTAAGAAATGACAGCTGGCATTTGACTTCACAACTAGTACAAATACTGTGACTATGTGAGGAAATTCACAATATATATAAAAACGAATATGTTAATAGCAAAGTGTACATGTAAGTAGCTAATCATAACTACAAAAATGTAGGCCTTATTTGTAAAAGAAAATTGTAGTGTCATCAAAATCAGCACCCTGACCATGAAGTCCTTTTGTGTTTAAATTCAGTGGGCAGCGCCTCAGCCCTCATAAAGGAGTTGTTGTTTACTACTAAGCTCTACCCTGTCTTAGGTTTCAACCCCTTAGGCATTGGCAGACTGTCATCTCCCCAGAGGGAGGGGCCATGATATAAAACAAACACAGATATGGCTGGGTCACAACCTGAACTGGCTACTGCAACATGACACCACAGCCAGGCCATCCAGCACACAAGAATTCCACACCTAGTGTGGACATGTGTTTGTGTATGTTAGTGAGGCAGAGAGAGAGAGTGAGAGATTGTGTGCTCCATTCCATGTACATTAAAAGGGTCAGAATTACAGAATTGTTTGTATTATATATATATTTGTTGTTAACATCAGTAACACACAAACACACAAAGACACACAGCTTTCACTAGAGGTCAGAGGTTACTGGCTTGCCTCTTGTTTTTTGTCTGTTAAAGGTATGTTTTTGTTTATTTTGTGGGGTAAAACAGTTGCCCCTGACAACACTGCTTTTGCAGTTGAATAGATTTTAAAAAATGCAACAAGTGGGAAGGATCTCTAATATTACTAGAAGGAAAAAACAAAATTCCTACATAAAACTAAAATGTATCTAGTTGTGGAGTGAAAATATTTTTTTATTTAGAGGCCTTTATTTGCCCAAATTCTCTCTAATGAAACACATCTACATTATTATGGGCTTTGACATATTTTTTTATCATACTTTTGTGTGAGCCCTGGTATGTTATTAAGTAAAGTTCTGCTATGCACAATTTCCATATATATGAACTACAGCTTCCTGTTCTTGTATGCCAGCTAAGCAGGGAAACAGATGAGCATGAGAAACATGGTTTAGATTAGACTCTGAGTATCAGGACGACCACAAAACACAAAAGAAATCACAAAGCAGACTGGACCGATTCCAAGGGAAGCAGCAAGTCACTATTCAAGTTTACAATAAAACATCACGGTAGTAACTACAAAGACATTGACACAAACAAGAGCTGCATCAGCAAGGTTCTAGTAAGAAACAACAGGACTGAGTGCAGAGGAATAGGAGTTGGGAAACAAGTGCTTGTTAAGGAAATTATATTAATTACATAGTACATCTTAACATACTGTAGTTAAGATGTACTATGTAAAACATTTATGTTCTTTCAGTGTTCATTTGTACATGAAGAATGAAATCAAACACATTGCATTGCAAACCAAATGTGACATTGTGAAGCGATAAAGGCTAAATGAAATGACTAAATGACCATTATTGAAATTATAATTATACATGATTAAAAAGTAGTTATGCAAAAGATGAACCACATAAACCTTCAGCTAATGGATGAAAGACGACGCTGGAGCACAGACATATTGGGTCATACCAGCAGAGACAGCAGTAGCAGCCTGTTCTCTTACCTCGCTCTCTAATGAGCTTGGACTGCACTCTCCATCCTGCATCCCAACTACCACAACTTAAACTGTTGAGCACCAGACCACAACGTTATCACATTCAATTCAGGGAGTCCTCGAATTGAACCTTTCTCATTCTGCCAATAAATCCCTTTGAATGTGAATCAGGAATATAAAGAGAGAGCGGGACAGAGAGACGGGAGAGAGAGACAGAGAGACAGAGTTGAATGTGGGGGGTGTTTTATCAACACTATTGGAGAGAATAGGACCTGGACACGATTCCATATGGTATCTGTGACATTTATTTGACAGTTGGAGAGTGTGAGGACCCATGCAGAGGAGAGAGATAGCAGGTAAGATAGGGGTTGGTCTTCTGCTTCCCGGAGACTTTATCTCAGAGACGATCAAGCCAGAAGAGGAAAGGCGAGGGAGGTGGAGACATCATTCTTTTAATTTTCTTTTGTGTGCATATATACTTATTAACTTACTGGTCAAACGCCACAGAGCAAACAGGTGTAACACTGACATCCTCAGCCGCTGAACCAGACCTCTTGCTGCTCCCACTCAAGTTTATTAATTTAGCTGTTAGGAGCAAGAGCAAAATACCCTTGTTTTATGTTCATTTATTTAAGGTAATAGCCATCTAACTGTACCCAAGGGGAAACTGTTCATCCATCAGGAAAGTGAGAGTGATCGGTAATCAGCAATTCCACCTTTTATCTAATGAAAACTATCCGTATCTCTTTATTAAACGTAATGTCATCACTTAATATTCCCTGACAAACTTTCAACAGTAAGCATCAGATTAGCATGTCAAGGGGATACATGAAGCAACTTCATCCATCCAAGGGTGAAATTAGAATGAGTTATCAAAACAAATCAAAATTATGATTATGGATATAAAATGTAATCCATGTTTGATACGTAATATGAAAAGCATTTTAAATTAATTTTGGACGATGCATTCAGAATTAATTTAATACAGTTCTTATTGTGACATATTAATGCATTTTCTTATTTATATTGTCAACAATTATATTTATATCATGGAATTCTTCAATGGAAGAATTGTTGCATTTCACACACGCTCTCTGAAGTGCTTAAATCAAATTGCCCGAGAGTGTTGAACACAAAACCAGGGTAAAATGAATAAAAGAAACACAGCCTTTTGTCCATAACACTTATCAAAAATGTCCCTTGTATGGAATTTGCCAACAATAAAACCTCAAACTGAATGTAGTACCGTTTATTTTGGAGAGAATGAGTGAGAAACATTCAGAGAATGAGTGGTTTATTGAATGATACACACTACATTTATGACAAACCTTCAATAGATAAATGATAGGAATAAACAATTGGTGGGCAGCTATATACTTAGGGTTTTGTTTGCATGTATATCCCAAAATACTTGAAAGGTCCATTCAGCAGGAGTATAAAACTAAGATTTATTTCAGTTTTCTCTTTAAACCATCAATAAGGGGGGTGACCATAATCACAACTTGATCCTTTTTCTTAGAAACAATACAACTTTAATTATCTTACCAACTTATCTTTTAAACATGTACTTTTCTTGTCTTACTAACACAATGTGTGTGAGAGCAAGCTAGTCATGTCCACGCCCAGTACTGCATAGCCTGGTTAACGTGCTCCATGAAACCGGTCAGGGGAGTGTTATAGTTTCAGCCGGCAGAACTGATTCAACATCTACTGGGACGAACTAGGATGTTGAATCAGGCCAGTGGTTAATGCATCATACAAACAAATAGAGAAAAATAGATTTCTTATAACAAAGCTTTGGTCACACTTTTACAGTTCAGCTAAGCAAAGACACCATAACATGGTGGATGCTAATGTACAATAAATACACCTTAGAAGGAAAAAAGAACCAAGCGTCTCCCACTTAAATTTTCCAAATGGCGTAACCGAAATCTAGGGATGGCATACAATTGAACAGGATACTAAAGATACAAAGCTTTATGCGTGTACAAATAACATTGCTTCACCTAATGGGTCATATGTCTACTACAGACCTGTACAGGTCTGCTGAGCAGTGTGGAAATGTGCAATAAGCAAGAGAATACGGTAAAGTGAAATGTCGTATACGGGAGCAATGTTTTGGAAAATACATTTTCTTCGGAGGGAGAAAGTCAATGGAAAAATACCAAGACGACCAAATGTACTGATGGGGAGGCCCGCCCTAAAGGGATTACCTCCAGCAACAGAAGCCGGTCACTCAACGTTCCTGTAGCGAGTGAAGAGGTTGTAGAGCACACGCAGGGTGGACTTTAGGTCACAGTTCACGATGTCTGGAGGGAGAGAAAACATGTTGCAATTACAGTGACAAAAGGCTACATGTATTGGTACTAATCCATGGTTAAACAAAACATCAATGTATTATACAATATTTCCATATTAAGATAGGCTTAACAGGGGCAGAGGCAGAGACACATGATCTGGGAACTACTGCTGCTTTGGGGCTTATATCTGAGCCAATCTGCTTTTCTAGTTGCTAAACACAACAAATTTGAGTTCTGAGATGCCGTCACCGTGTTTGGGAATCCTCATCTCGTCCACCAATCCATACTTGGCAGAAAAACCTCTTCTCACCGGTTTTGAAAGAGTATTTCGATTTGCACTTTCCCCGACTACCAAACTTCCATTCAAATCCGCAAGTCTTTGCAGTCCCCGTGAATGATTAATTAACTGTAGCCAGAGATTGCATGAAGTGCAGAAAGGAAAGGGATGTTTTAAGCAGACGAGCCCTACCCTCCGGCCTGGGTTTGGGCCTCTCCAACCCTCCATCCTGCATCAGCTCGAAGGAGAAGGACACGTTGTGGACCTGCGAGAGATGGAGCACGATTAAAAACAAACACGTTCACTAGCTTGTCAATCGTAATGTAAAAGGTTGATTTACGTCCCATGAGCTGACGGTTTTCTTCCATTAGCTCCCACTCAATCTTTCCCAGATTTTACCAAGTACATTGTGGTTTAAAGGGCTCATCTCATCGTTTTTTCGTTAATTTTGCGGTGATCTGTAGTCTGAATTGATGCCCTAAGAGCCGGTTTTAGAGAAAAAAAAGCTTTGCTGGGTCTGTTTCATGCTGTTTTAGTTTGTTGGGGGAGGTGGGAGGGGACGAACGACAGGATTTCGCCTCTTAACATGAATATGCATGATATGCTAATCTGCTCGCCTCTGATTGGCTAAGAGCACAGTGACGCTGAGCTGCAGAAATTAGCTCTGCTACTTCCTGTCTGCCGGTGGGCGGTAGCAAGCTAGCTAAGCAGGGCGGGAGGCGTGGCCATGAATACTAATTTTCGGTGTGACGTCACACCGATGGGGTTTTCTCATCCGCTCGTTTTTCTCTGTGATTTCTCTCATTGCCTAATATAGGTAATGGGGGTAGAGGAACACTTT
This sequence comes from Melanogrammus aeglefinus, assembly GCA_900291075.1. Taxonomy (NCBI): domain Eukaryota; kingdom Metazoa; phylum Chordata; class Actinopteri; order Gadiformes; family Gadidae; genus Melanogrammus; species Melanogrammus aeglefinus. Next base: position 121,649 of record OLKM01000749.1, read on the forward strand.
CACGCGCAGCATGCATATGCAACTCGTAGAGACCTATAGTATTTCAACAAAAACAAGTATTCTCAGTTTCTCACGGAATGAGACCTTTAAGAGAAACATTGAAATAGACTCAAATTCATAATTCATCGATTGCATCTGGTGCCAAAAAACATTTCCAGAACGTCGAGATGATTGAAGGTAGCCTAAATTGATTTATACATCCAAATCGTAACACTAATAATCGTTCTTCCCGAAATGTAAATACTGAAAGGCAACATTTGGCATTCTGATATTTAACATGCACAAACACAAACCTGCAAACAAAAGGTGAGTGAATGCACAATATGAACACAGCACACATGTGTACACACAGGCTTAGGGTAGCCAGGTGGACAGGTGAGCACGCGCACGCAAACACACACAATTACCACGACGACGGTGATAAGAGACCGTGGAAAGTGGGTCGATAAAACCCACAATAAACTCGAGGTCAGCTCAATCCTCAACCTCAGCTTCCTCTGTGGGCAAACAGAGGGGGCCTTGTTCGACACAGGAGGCCTAAGCCTATAGCAGCTGCACAAAACCCAGTCTTCATTAATCATTAGATTTATATCACTGCACCATACTTGCCAACCCTACCCATTTACCAAAGAGTCCCGGTTGTCAATGTCCTCTCTTGTAGTCACCTTGAGGCAACACTCTCCTACAGCTCTCCCGAATTAAGAGAATATCAATGTATTCTTTCTAATCTGCCAGTTGTATCTATATGGCTGGTTAACAAGGATTATCAGAAATTGTTTGTTAGAAAGTTTCAAATGCATAAAAATCCATATTTGGGAAATTGACTTGAATAGTGTTGTCGTAGAAACTACTCTATTGCCAAAACTCATTCAACTTATTAAATTAAATAACTTAATAACTTTCCATATAATAATAATAATTCCATATAAAATCAACCATGACCTTGCAAAATACATAATGTGCAGACGATCTAGCAACCAAACAAGGAAGGATGTATGGTCTTTTTCTTCCCATTGGCTGCATCCCACCACTGCGTACTAACCAGAGCCAGAGATGTACTCGCTTATTTCGCATTAGTCTCTTCTGCCTGTGCCTCATTAACAGGTGGTCATGGCAGCCCCTTGAATAAGACAGGCAAGACAGAAGGTGGAGTACTACGGAGTTCAGCATCGTACCATAGACGTGTTTGGAGAATGTAAGAGGTCATACAATTACAGTATGTTGATATACCGGGGGGGAGAAGGAAGCAATAAAATATAATAAAACTAGATAGACCTGTGAAACGGTCTGAACCATCTGTGCACATGTACCTTTTTAAAACCACCTATTTCTGAGAAGATTTCTTTATACTGGACTTGCGACCAATCAGAAAAGAGAATAACATAAACCATGAAAATGGAGACATGAGATCAAACAGAGCCCATCTTTCCACTCATCTGTGTGGACACATAATTGTGTTCTTCCCCCACAGGAAGTAGTCATCACACAGGGTTTATGAGGGCTCATGTCATATATGTGGCTATCCTACACAGTCGTGGAGAGAAGGAGAGAGAATGACATTCAGCTGTACTACGGATCTACTAACCAAGGCATCAACCACCTAACACTATGATCACACACACACTCTCTCTCTAAGCCCCCCTAGCCACTCCAGCGTTCCCTGTGCAATAGGAGATTACAGATGCTTTGGGGCTGGTGCCTGTTCTTCCAGGCGGAGACTATCTCTCTGTGTGTGTGTGTGTGTGTGTGTGTGTGTGTGTGTGTGTGTGTGTGTGTGTGTGTGTGTGTGTGTGTGTGTGTGTGTGTGTGTGTGTGTGTGTGTGTGTGTGTGTGTGTGTGTGTGTGTGTGTGTGTGTGTGCCGCATGCTCTTGAGAGTTGATTTGTGCGCACTGTAGCAGTGATGCCCATTCGGCTGCGCGGCTTGGCAGGGCATGTTGGCTGGCAACCAAACACAAGGCTACGGAGGTGTCTGCGTGGATCGCCTGTCCAGAATACCGCAGTACAACAGAGCCCGCTGGAGTGGCTGAAAAGATGCTCGAGCACTGAATGGAGTCCAAGGGGACAAGGGATGCTATTTATCAGGCCTAGATTTACGGAGGCATTTCTTAAGGAGGGGAATCGGAGGCAGAGACAGGTTGCGATCCCGTGTCCATCAGGTCCCGGTAAACAAGGCGCCTGTATTGTCTACACACTGAGGTTCCCACATTCATTGTCATGGTTTTCAAGGTGAGAGGAACAGAGACTGTGGCGGTTTGAATGTTCAGTATTAGAGAAAGGTAGGGAGGAAGGGAACACTGACATGAAATGTGAAAGAGATATTTGGAAATAATGGTTTTTTTAAGGTTTGCCACAGATTCATTTCAGGTTAGATGTGTCTGACCTGACAGTTTCAGCTATCCTTTAAGTGGAAACATTCAAAAATGGCAGAAGTCCTCACAGAAGACTGTAACGCAAAACACTAATCATGGAATGGAGGTCAGAAAGCAGTTGAGCGCTACCTTTTGGTCAAAGTTCTCCGGAGTGAGGAAGAAGTTGTAGAGAGGCACAAAATACCCCTCCAGGAGCCCCATCAGCAAGACCAGGTAAACACCATCTGCAAACTATAAAGGCGTCCGCTGGTCAGTACAAAGAGGCCCTGGTCTCCCTTTATGACTCACGGATGGGGGGGATAGGGAAGTGACAGGAACACCGCGCTTGTTAGTTGTATCATCAAATAGGAGGCCACAGAGTCAAAGCTTGGTGCTAGCAAAGGAAATCAGTAACAGGAAGCAAACGGAGCGATTCCATTAGAGAATATCAATGAAATATACACATCTGAGATGATGACTGATGGGGACCACATTCATTTTCCACAAATATAAATCACTGTGGACCGATGGAAGTCCTTATTTGGGTACTTATGGAATCAAAACATACAAGGTCCATGTCTAGATCTTTTAGGGAACATGATTCACGTTTGTTGTTTAAATGCTTATAAATCCCGACTAATAGTAATCCATCGTCACTGATTAAGTATTTTTGTAATTTTATTGCAACCAAAAATGAAATGCTTGCAAGGCCTTCATCACATATTCAAATATTTGTCGTCAAGGCACTTTAGAGATAACCATAAACCCCACCATTCAATGAATCACAGTCACTCTCTTTATGAATAACAGTGTGTGCGTGTGCGTGTGCGTGTGTGTGTGTGTGTGTGTGTGAATACCTGTGTGTCCAGTTCAGATACCTCAAGGTTCAGTTTGTTCAGGTGTTTGTTCACAAATGTGATCAAAGTCTGAGGAACACAAAGAACAGTCAGTCACCAAGGCTGAAATACTCCTCCTTAATTAAAAAGTGTTTTTGACTTATTGATCTGCCTTATTAACCTAGTGGCCATCTTGGTTCTAAATGCTAGTGGGGCGGGGGGGACTGAATGTGGACGATGGCTGCTAGGTGAGTAAGCTCCATTGGGTTTTACACAGAACCACAGAAATTGGCAGCATCATGCAAATTAAAAAAATACAACAAACTAACCTTTTTGACAACATTCAGCTTATCTGGAGCATGGTCGAACAAGGTGTCAAAAGCATCCCGTTCTAAAGACACATGGGAAAATTTGGTCAAAAAAATGTATTTAAAAAAATAGAAAATAAAAGCAGTATATTGATGGAGGCATACAGTGTCCTTTTAAATAAAACCAAAGCAAACAAAACATACCATGTCTTCCAGAGAAAGCCCTGGGACAGAAGACATCCATCAAGAGATGGCAGAGATGGGGGGGGGGGAGGAGAGAGAGAGAGAGAGAGAGAGAGAGAGAGAGAGAGAGAGAGAGAGAATACATCAGCCAAATCAAATGCAAAGGGCCCGTTTGCACTTATGTACAATATCCCACTCTTTGATTTCTGTTCCTCCTGAAGTGAAATGCCTCCAATTGAACCGCAGAGGAATGCTGGGAATGAGCAGCACCTTCAGAGGAATGAAACCCGACAATGGTTCTGTCCTGGGGCCCTACCATGTCAGCTACAATAGAGGGCAGTGCCTTGTGCATCGCCCACATGGAAAACCACAGAGAGATATGGGGCATAACATACGGCACTATAACCGTTGTCATCCGCAGACCGGCGGTCAGGCTGCCGATAGTAGTAGTAGCCTGTTGCCATCATCTCAACAAATTGAAAACTGCTCAGCATAACATTGTTGTGAGAAGATTGCACGTTTGTGTAATGTCTGTATAGGTTTCACTTGGCGGGAAAAAGGCAGCCCATTCTTCGCATTGTTGTTGTTGGATTATGCTGGGATATTATGGTCTGGGGCGAGGTAAGGGGTGGTCAGGTGGCTTGGAGTGTAGGGAATGTTGGGCTTTAAGTGGCCCAGAGGAAGGGATATCACAATGAACAGGCCAGCAAGACATGGCAAGAGTCTAGCTGCTCCCCCCCCCCCCCCCCCAAACACACACAGAGAGTGTAATCTGTGATGGCAGAGGCCTTGATGGTGTGGTAACAGCTGATTTGCCAGTGTGACAGTGTGTGTGTGTGTTTGAATTATTAACATGGCATGTCTATCTACCATGACAAAATGTGTGTGATTGGGTATGTGTGTGCGCTTTGGCCTGGGTTTATCTGCACAGCTGCTGCTGTCAGCCTGCAGGACCGCTGCAAAGCAAAAGGTGTGCGTGTGTGTGTGTGTGTGTGTGTGTGTGTGTGTGTGTGTGTGTGTGTGTGTGTGTGTGTGTGTGTGTGTGTGTGTGTGTGTGTGTGTGTGTGTGTGTGTGTGTGTTCCTTTAATTGTCTAATGCTTCCACTTGGCAAGTGAGCCTCCAGACCCCTTCTTCTTACACAATTGCTGGTCATTCATTATTGCACTAGTTGTTCCACAAGGCAGAGGAAAAATGTGTTGACCATAATGGATGTCAGTTGTATAGGTAGGCAGGGTATTCAACGTTTGAGTGATCCATCGGAGTATTGGCATTTTCATGTCATCCAGTATAATAGATAGCGATGCAACCAAATGAACGCAATAAATGAATGTCCATTCGTAGTGCTAGCGATGTATGCACAGCTGGCCGACTCACTCTGTGTTTCCAGTGATTTCCTCTTGAATCTGCCGGGACTGAAGAATGCCCTCCCTTTTCTGTGGAAACGCAGCCAATAAAATAAAATGTGTTGGACATGATTGTCATCATCATCATCATCATCATCATCATCATCATCATCATCACATCATAATAATACACACACACACTCGAAGACACATTCCAGGGAACATGCCAAACCCACCTGGACGACCACTACTTGAATGGAGACATGGTCGGGCAATCGGATTGGAGCACGGAAGTGTTGGGACAGCGCCACCAGCAGGTGCAGGATGGCAACAATGCTCTTGGCGTGGACCGCTGTGGTGGAAGGCTTATATTAAAGGCTTTTCAGTTGTTATGTTGAACCTAGAAGGTCTTCCAGTCGAGACATGGGACCTTCATATTAGTTGTATGCCTTTTAAAAAGATGGCCTTCAAAAATAAAGCCCAAAAAATACATGCGGCTGTAAAATATGAATTATTTTCCATAGTTATATAGTACGCATGATGCTATGTAGTCCTGCCAAGAATGTGTGTGAGTGTGCGCACGTGCATTTGTGCACTTGTGTATGGTTGAGTAATGAAAGAAGAATTACGATGGAGCAGTCTACATCGGAGCGAAGTATGCTATTCAGGCAGACATATGACGTATTAGAACCACAAGAGGCAAAACAACAAGGATCAATTAAGTGGCCAAAGCCTGCCTTTGATTGTGCCCATTGGTAACTTCAAATTAACAGAGTGGACTAAGAAGAAGCCTATTGGATGGTCAGGGGCCGAGGGCACCTGAGTGAGTAACATGAGGGTGAAGGCAGGCTGATAAGGCTTTGACCAGAGCAGGGCTGAGAGACAAGAAGCCAAAAAGTGTATTGATTAGAATGTTTTGCAAAATAAATGACATGCCATGCTATTCTCAGCCCTCAGAGTCCTTTCACTTTTGTGAAAGGACTCATCGCTTGAATTCCATTTTCAAAGAGCTTTTAAATAAGGGGGAATTTCATAATGGTAAAAAGAATTACACGTCTTTCATATTTTACTTTCCAGCGTCGGGCTTCCACAATAAATTCAATGACGTTCATTTATAAACCCTTTTTTTTTATGTCTGCCAATCATTTGAGTTATTTGCATCTTGAGCTTAGAGTTTACCTGGCTCAGGTACCCACACAAAATAGAAACTTAAACATTTTAATACTTTGACATAATGCCCCTGCTGGAAGGCCTTGGCATACCTGGATCAAGGTAGTAAAGACGTTTTAAGGTCTAGCATGTTAGTCTATTAAAGTGTAATAAGCAATGGGGGGGGTGGTCTTACAGTCAACATTCCAGCGGATGCTACGGGTAGACACCTTGATGGAGTCGTTGATGCGTTCCAGAACTGTCTGGAGTTTCTGTTTCTGGGCGATCTCCGACTGTGTCACCTCCGCCACGTTCAGCTTCTCGCCCTCCAGCTTCTCTGTGGACCAACAGACAAAAAAAAGTTTAAAAATAAAAATGTACACGAGCAGACAGCGTTTTGAGACAGAAAACCAACGCTCTGAATGGCGAGCCGGATAGCATCAGGTGACACCCGTTTCTTCGTTACACACGGTTACTCCCTTACACAGTGTTGGCATCAGGAGTGAGGACGACAGTGGGTGAAACTGTTACTCCCGTACACAGTGTTGGTATCAGGAGTGAGGACTACAGTGGGTGAAACTGTTACTCCGTTACACACTCGCCATCTCGCGCTGGGGAGAAGTGCTGCCGCAGTCGAACACTACCAGATGTTGTCTCTGTGTTTCTTACCGAAGAGTTTCTGCAGGACCTGTCCATCGTACAGGTCCTCCGCCAGGTCCTTAACGATGATCCTCTCTCCCACTAGTACGTCATTGATCCAGTCGATCAATACCTGTGCGAAAAAGTACAAACACCACAGTCAGAAGTTGGAACAGCTTGACACAAGATGCGTCAAGAAGACCCATTTGTTTTTTATTCCATTTTCATTTTTAGTGAACATGAATTTTGAACCATTAACATCATCACTTGGTCAGGAACTAAGGACTAACGTCACAGCAACTCCAGCATTAGCATTTTGATGAATGCAGAATAACTGGTGGTTAGGTCCTTAAACCTACCTGCTAAAAGTCAGACTTACCCTGATGAGTTCCTGTAGCTTGCGGTCATTCTTGGAGTTAGGGTCCACCATGGTGCGCACTTCATTCTCCTCTAAAAGGGGGGTTCGGGGGGGGGGGGGGGGGACACGAGACATGGGGGGTTAAAACCAGACCGGAGCACATGTTTCAGCCACCAGCTGAGATTTGAATGGAAGTACTGGGCGGTGGTTTGGTGCTACCTAGCATTGTGTCCTCAGGATCCAGCTCATAGTGGGAGGGGCTGAGAGGATGATTGATGGCGTTTATCCCCTCCTCCTGAAGCTCAGACACTGGAAGAGAAGGAAAAGGAGGAGTCAAACTAACTTCATGCCTAACCTGAATGTGCATTATGATCAGTTTGGTATGGACATCGTTTGCACCCGGCTTCTGTTCCCCCTCCATGGCTCCAGTATTATGAATAATGTGGCCACAGGAGATCACTGCGGCTACTTTGATAATGCAAAAAAATAATAATCAGGTGGCATGTCACACATGGCCTTCAATTACAACAAGAACCAAGGATGCAACTTTTAGGATTTAAAATCGCCCAGTCTTCAAATTGTGACTGGTTTGTTTTGACCGTTTTGTTGCTCTGCCTTTCTATGCCGCAACATGGCAGGGTCTGAAAGCGCCTATGGTGCCATTCTGCTCGTCCTGTCCGACACATTGATTCGTTCCATCTCTGCACATACATACAATTATACATACAAAACACACACACAAGAAAAAACATGTACACAAATATAATACATACATACATACATACTATATTTATACTGTGTGTGTGTCCATGGAGCCTCCAGAAGAGGCTTCAGGGGTTTGTCTGATCAGCTTGTGTTAGCTTGCACTTCTATACAAAGCTTAGTGTGAACATCATCGCAAATTCACCTCCCAGGAGAGCATCCTTCTAATCAACACCATCCATAAGTGTGCATGTGTGTGTGCCACACACACACACACACACACACACACACACACACACACACACACACACACACACACACACACACACACACACACACACACACACACACTGAGGGTGCATGAGAACATTAGAACACATTCAGAGCCCCAGTGCTGTATTTTCTCTTGAAATAAAAAAATAAAGAAATCAACTAGAATTTCACACTACAATAACACCACTAACGGAGTCTGTTAGATCCAATATCCCCTTCGACCTGGGGTGGTGTCAACTCCCCTTGCCTTCCTCCCCACTGCCACCTGCCGTGAGCCGCATTTGAGATCCTCCTGTAATGTACATGATTAATTACACAAACCAAAGCACGGAAGAGGAGGCTGAGGAGGACTATGCCACTGACACACAAACACACACACACACACACACACACACACACACACACACACACACACACACACACACACACACACACACACACACACACACACACACACACACACACACACAGACACACACCATTGTGTATCCGTGTGTGTGTGTGACATAGCCTCTTCCGTGTGTTTCTCACATTGCCATAGTTTGTCAGCTCCCCAATGAGATTTCTGGGAGGTTTGTTTTGTGAAACGGATCTTTGGCAGGTGAGCGAGATCAGTGACATACTGCATGCTGCCCACCACAGGGCCCAGCGCCAGCAGCGGAGGTGGGTCGGAGGGGGGGCTTTCAGGGCGGTATTCCTCCTGGCAGTATACCGGGGCCAACATCATTTTAAGACCTAGTATGTTGTACACCAAAGGTCGAGGTAGGGGGAGTTTATCCAACTCTGCAGAAAGAGGGAGTCGAATTCTAGTTCTGTATTAACTTTAATATTAGGAATAATTAAGGCGTTTGATATTCTGTGGAATCGACGCACCGGTTTTTGTTAAACAAACAATTACTAGAATCAAAAACGCCATGCTGTTCAATGAATGAGTAGTAAAAGAAAAGTCTCTCTCACTCCAATATTTGGACAGTAACAACGTAACGCAACACACGGTTTATCCCTGCCCCCTCAATGGTGGGTTTCAACGCTACTGCAATGGCAGCTGCTTTGTGCGTTGGTGCGTGGGAGGGTGCGCGTGTGACCCGCGATGGGCTCTGACATCATGATGTACTATGGATAAATGAGCACCCCTCCCTCCCTCCTTTCATCATCTTCCTCATCGTTACATCTTTCATCTCCTTTTCTTCCACTTCCACATCCCCACCCATCTCCCATGTCTCACTCCCAAGCCAATCGGTAGTCTTATCCTAAGCAAACCCCCTCTATCCACACTGTCTCTGTAGCCACCTGTGTCATAAACGTCCCCGGGAAAGTAAATGTAATTAATGGCAAACACAAAAGGGATCCAGCCAAGGGTTCCCATTAAATCATAGGCGTCTGGGTACTATGCATGTTGCTCTTTGTGTTTGATGTTGTGTATGTGTATGTCACATGCACTCGCTGGCCGTCTGTTGAACACAGTCCACAGGAAAAAGATAAAAGTGGGTGTAATGTGATTTGGTGTATATGAGCTGCTAGAGAGGAAAAATATGGAAACATAAAACTGGGCTCAGCTGGTGAATAGCATCCGGAATGACAACAACAATTCATCCCACAATAAAACCTACACAAGAGGCCCATGTCATATTGTCCAACAGCAATTGATACAGACATTAATCAAAATGGGGTCAGCAAAAGGACATACCCCTTGTTATTTTCAGATTCAAATAACAAACTGTGTCATAATAACTATGTCACACGATTACAGGCCATTTTAATTTTACAATTACAAATCATCAAGCCCCTACCATGAGCAATGAAAAACGATTGGCTGTACATTTCTGCATATCAGGGACTTAAAAAGTAACATTTCACATTCTCCGTGAGACCAAGACCAAATGCTAGACTCACCCACAACTATCCTACTACAAGCCAGAGGCCCTGTGTTTACAATTATGTCATCCCTCGGTTATTGCAGTTATAGTGGAGTCAATACCCTACATGGAAACATAGCCCGCGGCACCGCAAAAAATGCGAGTATGACACGTTCATTACCGTTTTAGTTTAGGTTATCAAATAAACAATAGGCTACTTTAGACAATCATATGCCCGTCTATCTGTGTTAAATAAAATAATATCAAAAATAGATATTTAGTAAAATAGACCGAGTGAATCACAGATAATACGACATACGGCACTCAATGTGTAAGACTCGTAACAAATAATTGTTAAACTAATATTGTTGCCCATCTCCGTCGATTATTTTGCAGAGCACAGTATAAATGTTGAATAATGTTCAATGACACGTCCGGATTGTTTAGTGAACCATAGTTTACCTTCCTTTGCTTTTTTCCTTCTTGCCAGAGTTCCTCCAAGTTTTCCCAAGAACGAATCATCTTTCTTTCTGGAAGACGGTGATTTAGGAGTCGGGGACTTGGGAGAGGACGGAGACTTTTGAGGCGACGAAGCCATCGGTGCAACTTATCCAAGTCGATGGCAAGAAGAAACTTTATGCGAATTAATAGCAAAAGTTTCCGCGGGGCGAAGAAATGAAATCAATGTCCACTCCCTAAAGCGGAAACGGAATTCCAGTTATTTGGAAACGTTGTTCGCTGCATTCCCGTCCCTCCCCTAGGGAGAGGAAAACTAGAGAGCAACTGTATAGGCGAATGTTTGTAGAAAGTGGTGGAGGTCTGAGCAGAAAGCATTAGGACACGTTTTCATGGTATTTTCTAATATTTATTCAATAATGAAGGGGAAATTATTCTGGCCACTTTTAAGAAACTCCACGGTAGACTTTATAATAATAGTATAAAACAATTAGACCTACTGCTGGCATCATCTAGGTCGGATATACATAGGATAGCCTACTAACTCTACATAGGATACATACATATACAATGTTGACATAGGCCTATATATACTGTATATCAATATATAAAATATTTATTAATAATTAAGATCAATACAATTATACGTTAAACAAGTAAGCAATTTCTGATAAATATATGAGAAATAGCTTAGGCCTACTTGTTAAATGTAGAATTTATGAACTCTAAACTCAGATACAAATGTTAAATTATAAAGAAAACAAGGATTTCAATTTCAAACTTTATTAAATAATTCTTTACATAAAACAGTTATTTCATGATAAAATCACATACATACCAAACGACATGTTAACCTTTTTTGACTATTGAAGCCCTTCTCAAGTAAGATCCTGGGTAAATCAGTGTCTATTCATACCTCTCGAGGCAACCCTCCATCTTATATTTTTCCATACATTCTTTGTTCCCGGTGCTCAGCACCGGAGAGCACGCTGTTCAAAGTGCAGCTATCTTCACAAAGACCCATATAGAAAAGTTGCCCTTCTACACGGCAGTAGGTCGTGTTGCTTCCCTCTCTATGGAGAGATCTCGAATCGAAAACACAGTGTGTGGGAGTGTGACATGCATCATGGTACAGTGCAGCAGGGCACAACAGGAGTCAAAAAACAACATTGATACAATTCATACCATGAAATACTCTATTCGATACTCTAATACTCTATCCCGGCTAGCCCAGCGCATCTCCCTGGCTGCCTGGCTCAACCCCTGATCCCTCCAGGTTGTCCCACCAGCAAAGGCTCTGGCCGGGGCTCCAGTGGAGCTCGTAGCCCCTGGACAGGCTCTCCAGGTCCCGGTCCTCGTCCCGCTCCCTGAGCCGCTGCTCCTCCAGGAGGGAGACCAGGGTGTCCCGGCGCTCCACCGTCCTCATGAGCTCAGTCAGGAGCTCCTGCTCCCCCTGCAGCTCCGACGCGCTCTTCGTCGTGTCTGGAGGGACATGCAATGTGAGCGCCGCTCCACCAAAAGGAACCTGGGTTGTCTGTGTCTGAGTGGGGACATTCTTTCTGGAAGACGTTTTTGTGTTTGGAGGACTTGGGAGAAGAATTGTGAGGCGCGTGTGTGTGTTTGTTGTACCTTCTATGGCCATCTTGCGTCGTAGATCCTGCTGTAGGCGACACTGTGTGTCCTGCAGCTCCAGCTCTTGAGCACTGGTGTACAGGAAACACAACAATGGGCTGTAAAGCCTGAGCCAGTACTCCTCTCTGGTATTTATTAAGACCATCTCATACCACTCATCTATACTAAAGCCTGGGCCAGTACTCCTCTCTGGTATTTATTAGGTCCGTCTCATATAGCTGTTGTTAGGAACTTTAACATCCTTTGTCCTGATTTGTTTGTTGTCTGTGTCTGCTGTATTGTTGTCTTTTGTTGGACATGATGAAAAGGCAATATTATAATTAGCAATAAGTCACATGGAGTTACTCACAAGATCATTAGCTCAGACTCGTAGCGGGCCAGTCGGTTCTTCTCCAACACCAAGTTGAACCAGGACTGGTGGAGCTGGCTCTCTGTCTCTTCATCCGCCCGGTGGGTCTCACCTGGGCAGAGACAAAACAGGAAGGGAGATAGCGAGAGTGAGAGGGAGGGCGTCACTTTTTCAACGCTGTCTAGAAAAACCACGATCGTGCTGTTCATTCGCACCGCATACTTCAATGCTCCTCCACCGAGCCACTTATTGTTGGGGAACCTTCGAACATGTCGGCCTGCTAGTTGACCAAGCACTATACTTTGGTGTTTGGTCAACTTTGTGACACAATTACCGTAGAGCATAATGCCCTGACAGTTAAAAGTGAGGGCTACCAAATCAAACTACTTCATTCCCAGCCGACGAAATCAAAATAAAAGAAAAAATACAAAATACAAAGAAGACCGTTTGTACATAAAAGAGCAAGCGAGAGATGCCAAGAATGAGAGAGATGAGTTAGAGAGCAATGACGTTTGGCGCAGAGTCATGTTTTAGGAGGGAGAAAGAGGAAGAGGGCGATGGACAGGAACGGGATTGGCAAGATACGATTGAGGAGGAAGAAGTCATGAAAGGGGGATTTGGAGGAGCAGAGTGGAATGAAGGGAGGCATGGAAGCCAAGAGTAACAGATGTTTTTTAATATGGGCATACACGCACATGCACCAACGCACATGCACACCACGCCTTCCAAGTTGACTTAAACTTCAAAGATAAAACAGAAAAAAAGTAAAGCTAAAAAATACAAATCCTTGTCTCCCATCTAGGAGTTCTGTGCGTGCATGTCTTTATATGTGTTTGTGAAGCCGTCTATTTGTGTCCTTTACCAGTCTCTCCCCGAAGGCTCTTTTCTAGGGTCACTCCTCTCTCCTCCACCACTCTCTGTCTCTCTCCCACCTCCTCCAGGTGTCTCTGGATCGCCTGGGCAACAGACATCAAAGGACAAGCACATGAGGTTAGATAAAGAAAGACAGGTGTTTTTCAGGATTGGTGTACGAAAGAATAGGATTTATAACTGGGGAACAATACAGAACACTGCATCATAGTACCCCTCCAGCCCTGCATTCAAAGATCAGTACTCATGCATTTTCCATTCCCATTAAGCATTGAGAGAACTGAATAGTACAGATCCTGTATTGTTGATGGTTATGCTCTATTTTTTTTAATAAACATGAGAGTACTGCTTCATTTGCTTATTGAGAAAAAAATGGCCGGCCGCAACACAAACTCAGTTCCTGCAACAAATTCCGGTCCATGCTGGAATTTTTCCGTACTTAAGTACTCCGTTGGTCTGATGGGTTGCAGAAAATGAAAAAGGGTCTGTTTAAAGTGTCTCTTTTCATGACGCTATAAGGCCCTTCAACACGACTTAATATAATGATAGCATAACGCCAATCTTTGGTGCGTTTTAAAGATAACATTTCTCAATATAAGGCTACAAAACAACGGCACCAGCTTTGAAATAAAACATGTAGAGGAGGATACCAACACTTCCCCCCTCCTCCCTACAACTAGTTTTCTTTTTTCATATGTGTTCGAATCGATGTGAAACACAGGGTTCACTTACTACTTCTATAGAAGAGTACCTGGATTGATATTGTAGTATAGCGCCTGTATTGGGCCTTATTGTAAGGTATTGAATAGTTTAGCCCTTGTTGTGGATACTATACTTCAAATCTTTGTATCTGATAGTAATCCCACAGACTCTAGGCTGGCTTATTACAGTACCTATGTTAGATGCTATGTGTTCATCTATTGGAGGCCATAGAAGAGCTCTTGTAATGGATGCTATGTTACCGTACCTGAGCTCTGTGAAGTCTCTTCAGCTGCTCTCTTTTGGCATGCTGGGCCACAGTCTTCTCCTGCTGCTTCCTCTGTCTTTCCAAACTCACCTGGGACAGGGACGAAAGAGTGAGTGGGTGAGTGAGTCAGAGAGAATTTAGCTACACACTCCTGTCTGTCTGTCTGTCTGTCTGTCTGTCTGTCTGTCTGTCTGTCTGTCTGTCTGTCTGTCTGTCTGTCTGTCTGTCTGTCTGTCTGTCTGTCTGTCTGTCTGTCTGTCTGTCTGTCTGTCTGTGTGTACATACTGTATATTCCGAACGCTTGCAGTGCAGTTCTGGCCCTTACCTTCTGATTGGCTGATGGGTAGAGATCCTCATCGCCGCTGGAGAGCGACTCTTCCAGGTGCTGTTCGCTAGAGGCTAGACAGGAAGACAAAATTACATGATACAATTAAATGAACAAATCAACAATAAGGTACACCACTGTATCTACTAACACCCCAGTAGGCCTACTGACCTTTGTTTCGGAGGTTGGCGAGGATGGCCCTGACCTTGTCCTGCCCGTCCACCTCTGCGCTCTCGCTCTGGGATGCATCCCTCTTCCGGAGACGCAGCGAGGAGAAGAAATTGAGCTTCCTGCGGGGCGGCAGCGTGGCCATGTCGTCTGAGCACGCCCCCTCAGCAGAGCTCTGCTGGCCTGCCAGGGAAAGCCTCCGCATCACGGCTAGGAGATCCTTCCCGGACTCGGGCTGGGACTGGCCAGAACTAAGGCCAAAGAGGCTGTTGGAGGGGACCTTTGGCTTATGGGGACCCTCGGGTTTGCTGCTGGTGGGGCTGGATAGAATGGAATCAAACAGATGCATGTTTATAATTGAATAAGATTAAGTTCCTTTTAGATTTGGAGAAAAACAAATGTGTGGAAACGTCTTGGTACTGACATGATGACGGAGGCGGCAGCATTGAAGCTGCTGGATGTCCTGTTCCCACTGAAGGACTTCCTGAGGGAGTTGGTGAAGAGCTGGAAGGTGGAGAGGGGCGAGGCGGTGGTTGGTCTGAGATGGGATCCTCTACCCGGCCTACATCTGTGTGGGACTGGTCAGGCTTTGATCCGCTCATAGGTGGTACCTGAGGCAGGTCAATGACACAGATGGAGGAAAATGTCTTTGTTACTATGTCCTATATTTATATTGATTCATGTTTTGGAGTAGAGCACAAACTGCATCGTTGAATGTCAAGGGCACCTCTGAAGAACACCCTCTTCCTCTTCCTTCCACATCTCACAAGCTGAGCTGTGACATTCTGTTGATATGTGATTATCAACCCCTATTAGTCTAGAACATGGGGGCTCAACCCCCTGGTCAACCACGTAATTTGAGGCCCAACGTGTGTGTTTCAAGATGGTCAGGTCCCACATAACTAAGTTAATAACTTAAAATAGAACATACTTTTTTGAGCTTCAGCTTTGTGATGTCTATTACACATTTAACATCAAATACACCAATGTATAATAATAATTCAAGTTGCGACATGTGTATTTTCTGAAGAAATGGTGTGTGGTTGCATGAGCCAACCTGTGGTGTGCGCAAAATGTCATGCCCATGCTCACATTCTGATGCTAGCCTTTTTTTCAAGGCTTTCCAAAATGTTCAAGGTTAAAAAAAATATGTCCTTTTGGACCCATAATGGATTCAAATCTCAAGTCAATTTTGATTCAACTGTCTACATAGTACCATAATATTGCTGATAGGAGAAATAATATAAATCAGCTTGTCAATTAAGGCCCAGATACCAAGTTGGGGGCGTGGCCTTTTAGGTTTGAACTCAAGTTATATCGCCCCCTTGTGGTCACAGCGTTAGAAAACGTTTATGAGACCTACTTACGACTTATAAGGCGTTTTGGATAAAAGGCGTAAATCTAAGGTCGCCAATGAATAAGAGCTCAGTTCTGAAGGGCAGCGTGTCCCACCTGGTCTTCAAGGCGTGGCGTGGGCGTGGCGGGCGTGAGCGGCAGGTCCCAGTCTAGTAGTTTCTGTTTCTCAGACGCCGTCATCATCAGACGCTTCTTGGTGCTGGAGGAGGGGACTGGTGCGGTCTCTTCTTCACGTCTGTCACTGCTCACCGGCCTCTTCTCTGCCAGTGCCTTGCTGACATCCCCACTACCAACCCCACCACTGTTTCCACTCGAAACCTAAGAACCAGAGGGCGTCCAGTTTAAAGTCTTTCAAAAAAATAAAGACCTTCGAAGACAAACTTGAACGCACACACATTGCACCCATTTCTTTCATACCTATTCCTTAATAGGAATAGGTATGTATATACCTATTCCTGTATATTATTATTATCATGGTGTATGTGCTGAATTTGTGTGCTGTCCAGTGTACACAACACATAGGACACATGGACTGTCTTTATCCATACACGTACACTTGGCCTTCCCCCCGAGAGCTGTTCGTCTTTGCCGTCCTCCTCCCGGACAGAGTGCCTCCGCACGGCAGACTCGGCTGGCCCGGCCTTGGCCTCGGAGGAGCTCCTCTTAACAAAGAGCAGTGGGAAGGCTGCAGGGACATGAGGGGGGGGGGGGGAAACAAACGCTGCATGAAAGGGTCTTTGTCCCAGAATGCATTGCATCTGGTTTTGCAAAGTAAATTGAAAAAAAGGTTAACGTATCTGGTTTCTGACCTATTTTCTGACCGACCCAATAATAGTTATGTAGCCATCTAAGATGACCCCATGGATCCCTTTGAAAAAAAGCGCATGTGTACACAAGACAATTCAACCTTCTTTGGAACACAATTGTAGCAACAGCAGTGATTGCTATTAAAATGCAAATAGCAATGATGATGCTAGAATGGTAATGCTAGTTATGGTGATGTATTGACTGTTTGTCTGTTGAGGCTATTAAGGATAACCTTCTCCCCAGAGACTTGTTGCACCATTTCTTAGAACGTTTAAATAATGATAAATGGGAAAATGGGTTCTACACAGATACATGGTAGTGGTTTTGATAACATTACATCTAGGTAACAAACTGGACAATGTATTTTTTTTTCTAGGTTAACAAATCTAATAGTACGGTTTAAAAATAGGAACAAACTTGCGTAACATTTTGTAAGAGAACCAACACAACCAGGTGTTTTGTAAAAAACAAACAAACAGGAAATGCATACATCTGTGCAACATGTTGATATTGAAGATAAAGCTTTCAAGATTTTCAACAGCAGAGAATATGAGAAGGGATTTAAGGTGAAAGTACTCTGCTAACCCCTAGTGGCGGACACGTTGCAGTGCAACGGTGCGGCCCCCCTGCTTCCCTGTACCCACACTATGTTCTGCTCTTCTTGGAATATATCTCTATAAGATGCTACATTAAGTTATTTTGACAAATTGTGATGTTACCATTTTTAGCCATTATCAAGCCATGGGAAATATATAACCAAAGTCTTCATAGTCATCAATAAATGAATAATATTTTTACTCCTTCTAGTTATAAATGACTGACTAGTTATAGCGGTTTCAAAGTAAATAATAAGATGATAGGAGGACCCAAGTTTCTACTGTACATTACACAAGCACAGACATCCTACTGGTCTCCAAACCCTGTGCCTGCTTGTGTGTTGGCGTTTCTATAGACTATAGAATGTGATCTGGGGATGATTAGTGAACTGTTGTTATCGAATGGTTAGTGAGTTGTTCACTGACCAGAGCACGCTTTATAGGCAAGTTGGTTCTCGAGAAGCCAGTGCACAAGCATGCAGAGGGTTTGGAGACAGAGGTAGGATATCTATCTACAGCGTAGAGGCAGAGATAGGATATCTATCTATAGCGTAGAGACAGAGGTAGGATATATATCTATCGGCTGGGAGTTATTGGCAACATCCCAGCACATGGGAAGGCTTGTTTCACCTGCTCGGATCTTCCTCTTCCATCGGCTGCTTTTGTCTGGGCAGGGGGGGTCGGAGTCTGACAGGAGGGGGACGGGGGACACAGAAACAAAGGGGAAAGTAGAACTAATGTGTCATCAAGTCAGTTGAGATTGTAGCTGTAGATGTAGATGTAGCATCTCCCAACAACGCAAAGCATCCCGGTTCAGCTGCAGAGGTATACCAACAGCCAGACAGGTTGTTGCTGTCTAATACAGAGGTGCATGTGTGTACGTAAGTATATGGGAATATCTGTGTTTGTGAATATGTACCTTCATTTTGCTGGGATGCCAAAATAAATATTCTAGGATTTTGAAGATTGTTAGATAGTTTTAAGTTGGCTACTTTATATCAATGTGATGTTATATATACACACTAAATAAATGCTGGATCTTAGTTAAACAACCAGGAGGGAGAGGCAGATGACTCAGATACCTTTGTGACCACCTGCATCAGCTGAGGCCTCCGTGGCTTCCAGCACCTCCTCCACCCTGCCTGCTACCGGGCAAGTCCCTGGAAGGCCTTTCTGGGCACCCTGCCCTGAAACCACAAATAACCCTGCATGCCCACCTGAAAGTAAAGACGGTGGGTCTAGTGGTGAGTCACTGGTAAAGGTAGACACATACGACTGGATAACACAATTTCAGCACCACACCAATACTGTGCTTCTTGAACAGTTCAATACAAATAAATACCCTCAACACTGCATTAACTCTCTCTCTCCCTGTGCAACATGCATCTAATCCTTATCTAGTATGTTGATTGAAATGCAACAAGAGGAGATGTGCAATCAACAGTAGTGATGCATGGCCATCCATAAGGTATCATGCATTCAATACTCACAGTCAGTGAACAATTTAAAGATATTTCCGGAAGTTATTCCACTTGGACAAGTATGATTGATCACAAGAAAGCAAAAAACTGAAAATAATTAACGGTGAAAAAATACCCCCTGTTGAGTTATGGCTGAGCCAGCCATAACAAATACTCTAGAAAATGTTGAATACAACAGAATGACAGTTCTAAAATGGATGGTGAAGGACCCACGGAGAGTAAGGCCCTTACCCCTCACCCCTTCAAAACAAGGGGTAGGGGTAAGGCGAAGGGTAAGGGGTAGAAATGGGATTGGGCCCAAGTACGAGAAGAGAACAAGAGAAAGACAACAGGAAAAGTGTGAATTGAGTTGAGCTTTTGCGTTTGCTTGGACGTTTTTAATAGAGACGTGCGTAAACGTTAAGACAGACTGACACGATGGGGCGAGCCAGCTGAGCTGTACCACTCAAGACAGAATCGGTGAATTTAAGTCATGAGTCAGAAGCAGGCAATAATTCTTTAAAAATAAAGAAGTGTGGACGTGGTGGTTGGTTAAAAGCAATGTTGTTGAAAGTTAAAGTGCATCTGGCTACTTCTAAATTCTGACCTTTTAAACCATTGCCTCTTGATGGATTCTTTACCAATATGCGTCATTTGTAACAAAGGAAGAAGCAGGTCATTTAAGTAATTCAATGTTTTATTTTTTCCAAAAGTACAACGTTAATAAATAAATGGAGGAACTGAACAGTTTCTGAACCGTGCAACATAAAATGACAAGGTTGGCAGGGAAAGTTTTAAGGATTTAGCTATTATAGACACAGCCATAAATATAATATATAGAAAATATATATAACAGTTAAGTAGCGTACAGCTAAGCGACATGCTGCGGCGCTGTACCGCCTAGTACGAAGTGCATGAGAGGGACCTGGAGAGGGGCTGCGGGGGGGCAGGGCCTCCTTCTGGAAAAGGAAGGAACCACAGACGCAAACCACAGACAGAGACCACACAGAACGTGGAGACATACCAGACCGTCAGGTGGGTTTATGACGAACGCAGAGCAGAGGGGGTTAATCATCGCTCATGAACGGGTATCCAGTCGACTGGATCTGAATTGTGTGTTAGGCAGACAGGAGTTAGACCACGGCACAACGCGACCGCAAGACGGATGGCAGAGAGCTTAAGAAGGATCAACTTGCAACTCCTAACTGAATGGAAATCCAAACTATTCTGGGACACGAGACCCCAGGTCTATAGGATAACACACACGTCATGCCAGCACTTGGACCCATGCAGTTTGAGATTTTTTTAGTCTGGGGGAGGTGGTACAGCAGCCGGCAGGCAGCCAAAAAGAATCACAGAGAGCTATGTGAGCATAGCAGGCCAGACATCAACTTCCCTGTTGCCGTGAATCAGCCAATCAGAGGATGCAGCATTGGAAACTTGAAAAAGACTGATGGAATGGAGTGACTAAGAGTAAACATGGAAAAGTCTATAGAGGAATGGAAATAGAAAAAATGGAATGGAATGGCAAAGATAAAGGGAAAAATTAGCATTAACTCGCTGTACTTCATTTAAAAAAAACCACAATAAAGCTGTAGTGCATTTAAGTTACAACACAATGTGACAATTTAAATACGACATCGAAAAAAAAAAGAATTGGTATCATTGCCTATCCAGAAAATATACAATTATTAAGCAATCCTTTGTCTTAATAATGATAAAAAAGCACCAATAATATACTGATTTGGCATTTCCATTGCGCATCTCTGTTGCAACATAAACAGGTACCTGGTAAGTCTAGATGCAGAGCAGGCAATAAGAATAGCTTGCATAACCACTCAAGTCATATAGCCGCATATTGTTTCATAGCTCAGAAAGATTCACTTTGTGAAGCAGCTGTACCAAATGCTCAACGACCACAAATGCAAAAAAAGTGTTTAACTTTTTACATAAGTAGAAATTGGTGTGATTGGTTTATACAGCATATTGAGTGTGCTGAGATTTGTACTTCTGTAAATCCATAAATTAGAGCAAAAACATGTTTTGTTTTTGTGCCTAATTATATGTTTGCGTAAGCCATGAAATAGACTTGTGAATATTGTGGGCACTTGTGATTATTGACACTAATCTGACTTCATTCGAGATTGGCTGATGGAGAATGTGGATTTTCTCTGGTAGCACTTAAAAAATAAACAAAGTATAGTATAATCCTCCAGTATTTGGACAAGGCCTTGAGACTACTTCAATATACATAATAAAGACACAGGTGCATAAAGCCTAAATAAATGTTCCGCCTAGTATGCAGCACACACAATTTAGCGTCACATCAGTCTGGTGTACATGCTTTTAAAACAGGTTCTGTAGGTACGATTTGCGAGCTATTATTTGAGTGTTATTGGACAGAGTATATCCAAACACCAGCTATTGGTGAGTGAAATACACTGTGAGAATATATGTTAAAAGTCGACTGCGCCTCTATATGAGCCAATTTAGATTTATTTTAGATTGATTTGGGAACCATCTCGCCCGTCGATCAGCAGTTGAAATGCAACACTTCTCAAGCTGGAGAAAAGTAGTGAATGAGGGCAGAAGCATAGAGGGAGAGGACATTTGTTTGGATGATACATCTACCCTGTTCTGCTCTCCCATTACAACTCGTGAATCTTACCTACAGCCACTATAATAAGTACAGTTTCACACTCCTTTCTGGCAATTGTTCTGTGAACTTGACCCCACTGCCTTCCTCTTTTAGGCCAGCCTCAGACCTAAGAAGGCCAGGCTGAAGGCTGTGTGAGGCCTGGCAGCAGATGGGGACTATGGCCGCTACATCTGGGCCTCCTGGTACATCTGCCCGAGCACCTGGTGCATGGAGCAGACCAGACGAAGGCCCAGGCTCAGCAGCTCGCACAGGAACACATAGTCCTCTGAGCGGCTGCTCAGATGGGCCCGCACGGCACTCGCAGTCTCACACACATGCCCCATTACCCGCCCAGGCAACACACAGACGGTGCGGCCGGCGCGCCGCGGCCAGCTCAGGCCGCGCCTTAGCCAGGGACCCAGGGTACCTGATGTCGGGGCATGGAGGCCCGCCGCTGGGAGCCCATTGGTGGCCCGAGATGTCCCAACGCCGTTGTGGTCACTCTGAAATGGGACACGACAAAGAAGGTCGAAGCAGATGTTAAGAATAGATTGAATGAATGAATGAATGAAGGATCGGACAAGGATTCAGTTGTTTCAAAATGTATTGCAGCATGACTTACCATTTTCTTCTTAAATGTGTCTGGTTTAGTGCCTAATCGCTGCTTCACGTGATTTTTGCAGTAGAAACTCCCTGCAACAGCATACACATTATCGCTTAAAACAAGTACATAATGAACCTATATGATTTCAAATCCAAAAAATCTGAATGGTCACCAAAACATACAAATAGCAAAGAACAATAGGGAGAAAAAAGATGCATCATAAAACCAAGGACCATACAGAGGCAAAGAAATCTATACGGATTATAAAAACATGATTTATTAAAATGTTCACGTGCAAAATAGAGTAAAAGCATTCTAACTCAGGCTTTAAGGAGGACATCCTTGCCCGAAATATTAGGAAACCTCCGGTACAAACAGCCCCATGTGACCCGCCCGTGACGCACCCTGCTGTGAGTCGAAGGAGTGGGTGCCGAGGCGCAGGGTGCAGCCGCACGTGGCGCAGCGGAAGCACTCCCTGTGGAAGAAGTGGCCCTCTGCGCTGAGCCTCTCCATGATGTACACGCGCTTCAGGCAGAAGTGGCAGGTGTCGCTGCCGCCCAGGCCCGGGGCCGTGGCCTTCCTCACTGAGCCCTGCCCCCCGGGGATGAGGGGAGGGGGGGAAGGAAGAAAGAGGAAGAGGAGAGGCTTTAGACGTCGAGAAGGAACCAGAGCAGGCCGAGGGCGCAAAGTTAGCCGCGATAACAGCACCCGCTGATGAATAAACCCCAAAGTTCACCGTTCACAACCTCCCACAGTGGATACTACCCACCTCCCACAGTGGATACTACCCAGAAATCACAGCCAAGTTTCAATGCCAGACTACAGCTAGCTCAACTAGATAATGAGTCATTGCAATGTGCCAATACTTTTAGCCTCATCTGCTTTAGAGTCACTGCATATTATACAAATTTAACTCAGCAGATTGCCTATTTTCTGCACTACAGATTTTCATCAGTCTCCCTGCAGAGAAGCAGGGATGGGCGTTATATAAGGCCATTATAGAAGCAAACCTCCTAGATGTGACATAGAGCTCCAAACACACTCAAGTCTTGGTCCATTTGCTTTGGCCTCTATAGGTAGAGACACCACAGAGCCTATTTACTCCTAATGCCTTAGGACCCGCCAGCCCAAAGACTCTGGCCCCTGGAAGGGCAGACATTACATCTAAACATGGCTTAAACTTATGTGGTTGCCAGTCGTCAAGGTACGCCATATTTAATCCTAACACCGAGGAGAAGCTCCATTCATTATTGTACAACCTCCATCCGGACGGGGCACTCAAACACTCAAAGGGTCCTCACTAATTTTGGGTGATCAAACTTTATAACAGCACCTTTCCACCTTTAATACCAAGTAAGAACCAGGGGTAGAAATTAAATCCTGCCTTCATCATTACCCTTCTTCAGTAAACACACACACATATATATATATAATAAATAATTTGGTTACACAGCTCAATTACAAATCTGCAAGCAAGCACATGCAGCTTACCGGCGTGGCATTGGGCCTGTTGATTGTCTCATAGAGGATGGCCAGTTTTTGAGCCTTGGCGTCAATAGCAGAAGACACCTTGCCAACAGTACGCTGGTGTTCACACCAGACGGAGGTAGGGGGAAAACAGGAAATATAACGTACACACGAAGAATAAGAAGGAATAGAGGGAAACAGAGAACAGTGAGAGTAAGGAACAAAGGGGGGAAATGACAAAAGGAAACGGCAGTTCTAAACTGAGGCAATTGAGAAAGTACCTCTTTACTGTACTTCTGCGGGCCTGCGGGACAGCTGTCCGAGCGCGCTACAGGCTTTCGAGTTATTCTTCTCGAGTTGAAAAGGGCCCCACTCCCCGTGGACTAAAACAGACATCACAGTGAAGGGGCTTTGAGTGACAGGTCCTCAGAACCCTCAACCTTAACCATAAGCTTTTCAGATCTTCACTATTTTCAAATCAACTAGGATCATTAATGTACAATAACTTGTTTTGCTTTAATTAAGTGTAAAAATATTTGCAGATAAGCTTATATCAGAAGGGAGAGCAGCCTCCATATATCTGCCTTAGGTTCCGATATGCAGAACACATGCATTTCTTTACCTTCTCTTGGACACTTTCGTTTTTTTTGCAGCCGTTAAGCATCTCTAGAAATCCTCCACTGAAACTCTCCTCCCCGCGCTCCACATTGACTTTAAAGCCGTCAGTGGTGGAGGCAGGCATTGTCTGAGCGGCCGCGCACACGTCATTGGTTTGAGACAGAGCAGCTACCGTCTGACACACTCGTTGAACCCCAGAACCCGTTGGGGGAGAAGGGGAACCCCGGTGTCCATCGTCAGGGTGCGCATTAGGAGAGTGACCCTTCTCAGGGTTGTGTTTAGATTCATTGGGCCGTGCAGGGAGAGATGTGTCAGGCTTCTCCTCTGGCCCCCGTGGAGGGTGAGAGACGTGTGAGGGGAGAAGAGGGGTGGAGGAGACGCCCGAGATGGAGAGGTGAGGTATGGGGCGGTGGATTGCACGCTGGAGTGGAAGGCTCTTAGATGCGTTTGAAGAGGAAGATGAGGAGGAGGAGGATGTACGTAGTTCTGTCTATAGAGGAGGAGGAGAGAGTGAAACAGTGTAGGGAGCAAAGGCGAAATGAGGGAAGAGGAGAGAAGTTATTCTGTGGAGAGCTTCGAAAGTTGGTTTCACACAGTCCCAGCATGCATCAGCAAGACAAAATTGGCAGATAATACCTTGTGTTGTCCCATTCGGACAAAATATAATCAAATCATTCACAATAGTTTCATGTGCCTCCCTGGTTGTTGGGTGGGAGTTTAAGTTACTAATTTAGATAACAATTTCTTCTCCATGAGCCTTGTATACGAGTCTCCAGATCACAGACAGCCAGTCCATCAAGCAAAAGTGCACTGCTCAAACAGGCATAGAAGTTACACGTCCTTTTAGATCATGCTCAATAGAAGGTTCTTGGAAACTCTTAAACAAAAGTGCTGAGTCTGGTTATTCTGCCCACACAGAAGCATTTTAGTCCAAACCCACACGACTCAAAAGGAGATAACAAGCAACAAACACAAAACCAAAACCAGCAAGCTCTTACATAAGGCAAATCCATTGGTTGAGTGATAATATAAGAGGAGATAGTTTAAGACTCTAGGACTCCAATGTTAGTGATATAGACCGTGATCAAGAATAACACTGCAGGCACACAAGCAGATCAGATCTCCGATCATGTTAAGAGATGAAAGCATGGCATCGCTGTCACATCACTGAAAGACCTCCGGAGAAGGACGCGGAGGAGGAGAAGGGGGAGATGAGGAAGAGGTGGGCTGTGTGCTGGAGCCAGGGAACATGGCGCAGAGGATGCCAGCCCTCTCCTTAATGCTCCTCCTGGTGAACTCTCGGGTGGACACCTTGCCCTGCACACAGGGCCAGAGGCGCTCAACACCCATGACTCCATCATCACCACGCTGATGGTTGTTTCCTGCTAAATAACACGACAACGTCTTCACATTGTGATTGAATCAAACGGAGATGATTGAATCAAACTGTTCTGCTGGAACGGGGGAATTCCAGCAGAACAGTTTATATGTTTTCCATCCCATACCCAGTTCTCGATGTAGGATTTCTAATGTACATGTATGCGACAATATGAGCAAAACTGGGCAAAAGGAAAGGGTATTGAATGTGTCGTGATGACCTTTGGGGAAACGGAAGTGGTTCTTCAAGTGGGGCAGTGTGCCAGCTAACTGAACGATGAAGAAGAGCTTCTACGACAAAGTGAAGGTCATGGAATGGCCAGCAACCTTTGAATGTCACAGTTCTCTGAATGCATTTTTAGTCGTCATACTTAAACCTGTGATAGAAGAGAACTTGAATGTCAAAATATAGAATTAGAGGGAGGGACAGAATAAGATTAGTACAGAGAGACAGCGAGCGAGGCCTGCAGTTCACCTGGCTATGTGTTTCGTCGTGCTCTTCAGCCGGATGATCGTCTCCTGGTCTAGTAGGAACGGTGTTAGAGAAGTGACTGGTGGAGGGGGCAGCAGGCCTACGCTCGGAGTAGTGTTTAACGCCAAACGCCTTTGGGCTCGGAGATCTAGATGGGCTTTTGGGGTTCTTAGACCACGAGAGAAAAGGAGATTGGTCGAAACCGTTCTGAGTAGGAGGGGTCTCAGGGGAATACACAGGGCTGGTTGGCCGGGCCACGGCATCGGGATCCTCCAGCAAGCGAAGGTAAATGGAGGGCTGGGAATAGAAAGTCGGAGAAGGAGGAGAGTAAAATAAGAAATCAGAGATAAAAAAGAAAAAATAGTAAGGAAACAAAGAAAAGGAAAATGGAGACTAGTTAAGTTCAAATCTCTCAAACGCACACACACACACACACACACACACACACACACACACACACACACACACACACACACACACACACACACACACACACACACACACACACACACACACACACACACTCACACACACACACACACACACAGATTTTGATTCACGCAGCAGAGTTTACCTGCCACTTGGGGCGCAGGGGAGGAGGAGGAGAAGGGGTAAGCAACTTTGGCTTTGCAAAGCGAGGGTTATCCCCCTCCTCCAGCTCGGGGGGTAAAGAGGGGCTGGAGGTAGGAGACGGTGGAGGGGAAAGGAAGGGATGTGAAGCCTCATCGTCAGACTAAGGGTGATTCACAAAGAATAAAGGGACAGGAGGGTAAGAAGGGAAGGAGAAACGGTCCAGTATGAGAACGACAGGGAACGAAGTGGACAAACACGGACGTGTCATGAAGAAAGCTCTTCAGTGTAGACCTAATGTAGTACATAAAAATGTATAAAATAATCAAAGATATTGTGTTGTACTGGCAACATTTTGTCAACAGCAAGCTCTCCTACATCCTGTCCTTCATCTGGATTACATAAGAACAAGAAACCACTAATTATAGTCCGACGCCCACTCAGTAATAAAACCCAAACAGACAAAGACTGGGGATCAGCCATCTCAACACCAAAACGCCCACAAATCTGTTGTTCTCCTCTGTCAAGACTCCAACATTGATACCCCTTCAGCTACAAGAACACTTGACTAAATAGGATTGCAAACAAAAAAGAAAGGAATCCTGTCATCAAAATACCTTTCCAAAGATTATGGAGGTGACAACATGGCAAGCTCCTTAAAGCTCCATTGTCATTCATGATCACATGCTTTACTTAATTTGATCTGCAAGACAGACAGACAGACAGACAGACAGACAGACAGACAGACAGACAGACAGACAGACAGACAGACAGACAGCCAGACAGACAGACAGACAGACAGACAGACAGACAGACAGACATGCAGACATACAGACAGACCGTCTGCCTGAATACCCCAACAAGCGTGTACCTCTCAACCTCTCACCTTGTTGTGGAGCCTTGCGGAAGAGGAGTTCTCCTCAAACTTGGCCAGGAGGGTTGCCATTGAGCGGTCCTTGTTTTCCTGCAGTTCTCCGTTGGTACCAGCAAGGGGAGCACTTTGACAGGACAACTGTTGGGTGGCAAGGAGACCGGGCAAGAGAGGCGAGTGAGAAGGGACAGAGGTGGCAAATATTCAATGTTGGATTTCTACACTCTGATTTATGATTTAATTTGATTTCATGAAACACACCTCTGCAAGGTAATGAGTTCCTTTCCGTCTTCTCTTGTTGGTAGAATCATCGTCTTCCAGCTTTTTGTCATTCTGCATGAAGATGGGATATCATAAAGTATCAGATCAACATAGCTTTCCGCAAGTTTATTATAAAGACAGTTTAAAATGCAGCAGATTAATAATATCACTACATTTCTGTTTTAAAGTGTGTGCTTGACATAAAGAGGAGTTGAAAACAGGTTAGTATATGACCGTGTATTTTACCTTAGGGATTCTCTTTCTATGGTGAGGTTGGTTTAGGAGGGTGTGGTTTGTTTTGCCTGAAGACTTCTCATTATTCTCATCTGGTTCATTTGAGTCTGGTGAGACAAGAATTGATGTCAACATTATGAAAACATCATCACTCTGCCTGATACCACTGGAATGATTTGTTCATTATGCCATTTTATCCCAAAAAGTAACACTGTGATTCAAGCCCCCTAAGGCTTAAATCTATCTCGCACAGTTTCAAGGTAAATTCTAAGCTCCATAGTGGACTCATTATAGGATGAAATATGACGAAGCAAGTACTGTGGCAGGGGTGTGATTGGACCCTCTTAAACTATTACCAGGGCTGGCGGCCACCAGCGTCACACAGTGGAGTGTGCCACTCAACCAGGCACACATACCACTCGCGGCTCTGGCAGCAGAGGCTAACCTGACCGTTTTGAAGGCCTTGTGTAACATGCAACTCTACTCTGAAGTGCAACTCTACCGGAACAAATGTTTCAATGGCTTGACTGGCATTTGTTTGGACATGTAGGGACCCTGATATCACTGAGAAAGAAAAGATAAGATTTGCCATAGCAGTTTGCCAACGCAAACATGAACAATGGCTTTAAGGTCGTTCTCCCAGGGATCATACGATCGTTTGGTCCTCTGCATTTGTAAGATTCAAGCCAAATTAAAAAAAAATGTTTCTTTGAAGTTCACGTGACGCAGTGTTGACGACGTTCTGAATTCCCGATATGGGATTCCACAGCCAGAGCCAGGTTAACCATGTCTCCAGGCAAACCCTGAGTGGGATTAGGGAACAGGAACAGAGGGCCTCACCGCCGAGGGCCCCAGGCAGTCTCCTGAAGGCTTCGTAGAACTTGGAGAGATAGAGCACCAGGAGGAGCTGGTCCGGCTGCTGCTTCAGGGCCAGCTCCTTCCCCGTGGTCACGGGCTGGATGCCAAACTCCCGCTCCGCCAGGTCAAATGCCAGCTGGTTGTTGGACGCAAAGTCCTCTGCGGCCAGGGACTCGAAGTCTCTGAGGGGGGGAGAGGAAGCATCAAAATGAACGCTGGGGCCAGGCCGGGATGGAAGGAGGACAAGAGGAGAGGATAGAGAAAGAGTTTCTATAAACAAAAAGAGTTAACAAGATTGAACACCGGTTCCGTTGAAATAGGGAGTGTGTGACTGAAATTACGGTGCGATCCAGATGCCTCTGGCACCCGCCTTCCGAGTTGCAAGTGGGGAAATCTCCCAGCTTTTCTTCCGGCATTTCACGTAGGCACGCCCCCTTTTGGTTGGCCTACCTCGGAATTCTGAGAGTATACCGAGTTCAGTGATGACAACAAAAATGACTGCGCCCGTAAAGAGAATTATTTTCTTTGTATTTTTACCAGGTTGGTCAGTTTAATGTCGATTTTAAATTCTCTTACACACTTTACATTCCGGAAATCAATTTATGCATTGCATGGCCTTGCGGTTCGTTTGTTTTCGAGTTGGTGTGCTAAAGAGACTTATGCAGCGAACAATGAACAATGACTAGCCAATTTCATGACACAATCACAAAGACGACCGGGAACGCTATAAGTGCTCCGTGACCGGAAATGACGTCGCCAGTGCAACTCCAAAGGCTGTCCCAGGCATCTGGATCACACCGTTAGGCTGCATTTGTCCCTTTTAATTGAAATTATAATTGACGATACTTAAAGCTAATTAAATAGAGATCAATATAGTCTGAAAATCGACTTCTGAGTTGAGGTCAGATTTAAATGCTTTGTATGGATCTATACACTTGAGAAAAAGGGTCATAAACAGCCCTGTTTGACAGGTGAAACAAGTTTCCACAGAAGTAGACCATAGCAAACAAGGAAATATTGTCACATTTTTCAAACAAGGATGTGTATTTTCGGCTCAAGCAGTCACTTTATGAGTTGCTTTGCATTGCTGCAAAATTACATTTCTGTAAAGTCTTCACATTTTCCCTTCTTTCTGGGTAAAATTTGAGAGAAGGACTAAACAAGAGACAGCTTCAAGGTTGCCCTGAGGTGAAGCCTTTAGTGGTGCAATAGGTGCTGACATTGATTGACCAATTGAAATGCTGCCATATTAAAGGGGTCATATTCATCGCATTGCGCTTACATACTGATGAGGAAATGGACTGGGAGTGACTTGAATGTGAGGCATCCAATAATCCGCAAGCTTATAACATTCCCTCCCACTGTGTGCTCGCGTGCGTGCGGGCGTGCGTGCGTGCGGGGGTGCGTGCG
Source organism: Melanogrammus aeglefinus (assembly GCA_900291075.1). Lineage (NCBI taxonomy): Eukaryota > Metazoa > Chordata > Actinopteri > Gadiformes > Gadidae > Melanogrammus > Melanogrammus aeglefinus. Next base: position 152,012 of record OLKM01000749.1, read on the forward strand.
GGGGTGCGTGCGTGCGGGGGTGCGTGCGGGGGTGCGTGCGGGCGTGCGTGCGTGCGTGCGTGCGTGTTTACATGAGGTCAGGTCTCTGGTGGTGTATGAGTGCGCAGAGGGCCAGGCCGTCCCTCCAGGAGGAGCCCAGGTCGGTGACCTCCACTCCCCTGTAGCCCTGCGTCTGCTTCTGGCACCAGGTGAGCAGCTCACTCTGATGCACCACCGCCTCTGACAGAGGGAGACAGGGGCAGACAGACGAGTGGGTGAGTGAGAGAGTGAGAGATGTAAAGTCCTTTGAATTCTGCAGACTCTATTTCGTGTAGTGTTACAGTAAATTATAGTATGTCAGAAGTGTCACTCTTATTTACCATAAGATGTAAAACTTATAGACCAGTTAGGACTCTATGACCGACATGCAAACATTTTCCTCTCAAGATGATCACACTCCATACTTGTGTGACACTATAACAAATCCCTCCACCTCTGAACAGCTCCTGGTTGACTGCCATACTGGATGTATCTGGCATTGTAATGAACAGCAACATGTGATCAAACACACATAGAATCTACTTTTCAAGAACTGCAAGACCTTCAGAGGGCCCAGTGCTAAAAATAATGAATGGTACCCATTTTGCTCAATATATTCCACCTTATAATAAATCCTCAAATGACAGCGTATCCAATACATTGGAAACGTTCAGAGTTCAGACACACATGAAGACACAGAGGCAGGTGGATTATTGAACAAAAAGGACAAGCGCCGTCAAGGGGCAAACTATAAACAATTGTGATGAAATTAGGCAACATTATCAGTAGGATTCAAATCTACATTTGAAAATTCAAAGTCTTGGATTTGACCTCATTTGACTTCCCTTGAGATCTAATACTAGAAGAGAAGGCCTGTTTAGGAAGAGTATGCTCCGCGGTGAAGTATCATTAGTTTGGCCAGAGCCTCACCTGTACTGGAAAAGTTGGTAGATCTACGAGAAGGTCCTCTCCTCTCTACCGGATAGGAGTGTTCCTGACCGTTCATCAACAGATGACGCACCTAAGAGAACACATGGAGTCAATATACAGTATTAACATGGCACTTTCCTTTATACATTAAGGAACGCTTTACATAATAAGACATAACCAAGAGAAGAATAAACAAACAAAAAAAACATAAATGAACAAAGTCACATTAAAAACACATACAAATTAAAGAGGCAGAAAGAGGAACAGAGAGGTGAAGGAAATGAGCGGGAATAGATGATAGGATGGAGTTATGGGTTAAATATCTATATATTTAAATATCCTGTTGACTGTCACCCTGACCTGGTGTGGGCGTATGACACTGGAGTTGAGGTTGGGGTAGCGGCTGCTAGGCTCAATGGAGTACTGCTCAAAGTGTTTGTTGATGTTTTCAGTGGTGGTCTGAGGCAGCAGCCGATACAAACTCTCCCTGGAGAGAGAGCACAGGATCTAACGCTCAATGACATCTTGACAGTAAAGGGCTCTTTGACTTGGTGATAAAAACACATGGCAGGAAAAGGGCTCTTTGACTTGATGACAAAATAACAGGGAGGAAGTCTTTAAAATAAGTTTAAAATAAGAGCGCGGTAATCTAATATTGTCAGCATCCACGACCATCTTCTAAAATCTATGCAAAGTGCAGATTGTGGCACAGACTATGGGTTTTAAAAGTGAACCAAATTACAAAGTGATAACTTGTGAGAATGACATCTGCTTCGTTGGTATCCCACCATGCAGCCATCAAGTCAACTACACACACCTCTCAGCCAGTACATCCAGAGGGCTCCGGCCCTGGGTCCAGCCCCTGACCATCCAGGCTGTATCGAAGGCAGCCAGGAAGCCCCGGGCACAGCCGGTGCCCATGGGCCAGAAGGGCTGTGGCAGACACCACAGAGGGATATGAGTGGGGAGACACCAGAGAGAAGCTGGGAACACAGCTCCCCTCGAAAAACGGGACAATGCCAACAGACAACAACAAGGCTTCACCTCTGCACGTTCTTCTCCGAACAAACTGAGCTGATGTTTCATACAGAGACATACTCTCTTATATTCCAAAATGCCTGAGCTGGACGGATCGCGATAAACCCTGCACACATACGGTACCTCCAGCAAGCTGTCCCCCACCAGAGCCACCAGCAGCTGCCGGCCGCGCCTCTCCCGCAGCAGAGCGGCGTTCTCCGAGGCGTACATGGAGGTGAAGTCGAACATGGTGACGTCGGGCTGGTCGTAGGAGTTGACGGCGTAGTCCAGCGACGGCAGCTGGTAGTTGGTGCCGAAGTCGGCCGCCTCGCGCGCGTAGGAGCGCAGCGCCTCGTCGTCGATGTTGTCCCGGTGCAGCAGGCGCTCCGTCTCCATGTGGTCCTGCGGGGGGGAACACATCGTACCGCCAACTCAGGACAACCTGTCGGTGTGTCAAAGTGTACTGCGGGAACTAGAGATATGCAGGAGGTCTTGGAGGTCAAATCAATATTCAGAATTATTTTGCGCAATTTCAATTAATTTATTTGTAAATATGACTTATTTTATTTCATTTGACCTATTTTATTCTTTTCTATTTATTGCGCTATGAGTCGGAGACAAACGCAATTTCGATTCCTCTATTTTTCTTATTTTGGAATTAACAATAAAGCTGACTTTGAACTTAGAAATGGGTTCAAAAAACTAGGAAATAAAATATGAACTAGAAAATGTGAAATTGAAAATATTGCCAAGCACAATCAATTATCAATAACAGTTATATACCATCCGGCCTGCATACACACGCGCGTGAGGCGATAATGTTTATTTACATAACTTGGGAGCCATTTGGGAACATGCGGTCAGGCCTGTGCATGCATACGTACACACGACAGACGCTCATGGAGGGTACAAGGGAGGGACTGGTGGAAATTCGGTACGCGTAAACATGTGAATGCCTCTGTAGTTCAGTGAACATGATAGCATGTTATATATCTAAATATAGATATCTACATCTATGTCTATATAGCTATATACCTTTATATTTATATGTGTGTGTACCTGATAACTTGGCAGATACTTGAAGAGGCATCTGCCTCTTCTGTTAAGATGTCATCTTCATATGATCCAGGCAGTTTCCCCATGGTATAATAATAACCTTGTTACCCCCTCTAATCCCTGCAAAGACCATGGCTCCCTGAGGTTTGGCAACTCCAGCTCATAGTGTGCGTGTGCATGTGTGTCGTCGGAAAGGAGTGGGGAGTAGATTCATGTGTGGGCACAAACAATTACAGACCATTTCCTTCACATCCCCCCACTTGTTGACAAAGCATGTAATGCAATGCCCTTGCACTCCCTTTTAATAGCACACATGCAGAGGTCTGTGTAATGTCACTTGGGACTCTCCAATACGTCCCTCATGAGAGTTTACATTAGCACACAAAGAAAAAGAAAGTGAACTCACGTTTAGGATGACACCTTTGTCCAGCAGGCTCTGTTTCTTAGCAGTCATGACAAAGTAGTGGGTGTTGTCTTTGTAGTAAACTATATTCTCCAAGTCAATCCCTGTAATCATAATAACAGAGGTGAGTCAGGACATTGATTGAAGAGGCCGACTGTGACCCGGTTACCTTTTAACGTTATTTGCGTCCTATTTGCATACTGTTCTTAGGAACTGCAGAGCTGTTTGCTATAGGTGTAAACCAATAGTATTAATTAAATGAATGCGTGTCAGTTTTAGGTTTATAAACTGACCCGTTTCCTCCTTGAGGTCAAGGAAGAACTTCTGGTTGAAAATGAAGGCCACCCCACTGATCTCCTCCACGCTAGCTTCTGCCGTGGTGTTCCTGTTCACAAAGTTGGCCGTGATGGCGATGGCCAGCTTCCCACGAAACTCCTTCCGACTGAAGCCTGTGTGGGGTTAGGGTGGCACAAGGAGGTGTGATGCGTCATTAAATGTAGGTGCATACGGGATACATTTTAAGTTATATTAGGTATTGTAGTGTTGGTGGTTGATGGCTTGTTTAAGCATCCTAACCTGGCCCTAGTCATGTTGCTTAGACTCTGTGGCTGGATGAAGCGGCAGATCTTTGGTGCATTGGTGGTGCATTGGGCAATATACGCATACAGTATAAACCAGCCATAAACACACTCACTCAAGGAGAGCTCTGACAATATTTTAGGCTCTGGGGCTGGGTGAGGTAGCACACCTGTGGTGCATTGGGCATACAATGCACGGTGTAGACATGTCTGTACTGTTTTTGCAACATTTTGCTAGCCATAATTTTCCAAACAATGCAATAAACCGGTTTCTTCTTTCACTAACTGCCTGTGTCTGAGAAGGCCAGTAAAGCCACCTGGTGGCATGTGTAACCACCTGGGTGGCAGGAGCAACTTCTACAGGTATAAGAAAGTAAAAACCTTAACAGAACAAATGCAAATGCAACCTCAAATGCAAACGTTTCCCTCCTAGCTGAAATGTAAAGGGTCTAAACCACCAACACATACTATCTTCCATCTGAAGCTATGTCAACAGGAAATGCTTTTCTCGGTCAGCAGTGCAACATGCCTAACCTCATTTCCGGTTGAAACCTAATTTCCCAGCGGCTGACTTTATGATGAATGTAGGCTATATTAAATCCACAAACCACACATACGATATCGACCACTTTTAAATCCCCAGGGTTTGTTTGATGTGGACTATCTCTCACCAGGTGTAGTTTGAGTGGGATTATCTATCCAGGGTTAGTTAATGGGGCTATCCATCAGCGGGTTTAGATGGCCTTCCGATCACCAGAATTCATTTGACTCAGACTACCCCTCACCATCTAAAGTGTTTTTGCGTCCATCAGCTCCGATCACAACGTCAAAGTCTATTTCTGTGACAGGATGGTCCGATGGCCGGATCCCAACTCGCCACCCAGGACCTTAAATCAGAAAACATTGAAAAAAAATAAAAATACTGTAGCAGTCCAAAGCACAACTTGATTGCTCAGATTAGCGGTTTTAAGATCAGCCTCATACCTAAATAGTTATTTCCCCCAATAGAGTTAGGGCAAAACCAGAGGGATGATTTTGGTAATAACGATTATGTTCCATCGTTAGCCATACAGTAGCGATAGGAGTTATATTTAGCATAGATGTGCTTGTGGAAGACTGTGTCCCAAGTACAGACACGAACACACATACTTACTGTCGCCGTCGCTCTGGTCTTCATGTGGCTCCAGGAGTTCAACAAACTCTACATTGACGTGAATCTCCACCCCCAGGATCAGACACACCTTGATCAGCATCAGCTGGAGCTGGCGGATACCTGAGCACACACACACACACACCACACACACACACACACACACACACACACACACACACACACACACTTTCATTTTCTTACTGAAATAGTACATCAGTATTGACCAGGAAACATTGTTACATCACACAACAATATAATGTTTCTCTCAGTTCTTCTCAGTTTCCATCTTGTATTTTAACTAAGTGTGTTACACAGTCATTGGAATGCATGTGTGAACCAGGATTTACAAGGCCATCAAATAGAAAGCAACAGTTGGGGTGAAGGTGAAAGAGATCCTGACTTCCCCAATTATTGGCAGTGATACGAAGGAATTAAGGAAATGAGTTGAGTTCTATTTCTGATCAGTGCACTCATACTGCTGTCACACATGACGGATGTCTTTATCTGGTAGCATTCCCCTACCATCAGATGGAACCAAAAAGAACATGACTGAACCTTTAGCTGATATAACAAGTGAGGCTGGTGAGATAGTTCAGTCAGCATCTTTGTAGGGGATATTAATACATGGCACGGTTGCTAAAGCTGGACGGGGGCAGTCTGGGTGAGTGGGGGTGGAAACATCCCACAAGGAAGTTAGATTCTAGAGAGAGAAACAGCAACGGCTCTTACAGTTTACAGACACACAGAGCCAACACCAACACTATGTGATCAGGCTCCCTACCATCCCACCTAAGCAACAAATCCAACCGATTGTCATTCAAGCCTGGCTTATGAAGAAAAGTTTTGCCTTTGTCGGCTCACAAAATCCCATCTGTGTGGACTGTAGAGACTAGACAAACCCATGGGAAGCCATAATAATATTTATGGTCACGAAATACTTAGGGTAGTTTTATTTTTATTTTTTCATGCGTATTCCACACAATGCATTGGAAAATTGCTGTATTTGTAGTTGCCTTATAATAGGAAATCATCCTTGCAGCAGGAACAAAAGCTTCAACCAGTTTTCAGTCCCATTATATAACGATGGGGTTAACATTTCCATTAGTAGTTCTGAAACACCAGTCCAACAAATAACTACAAAACCCATTCAAAACAATGGCCATGGTGACGGTGGTTGGTTGGAGGGTCAAGAGGGGTTTGGAAGGCATACGGGTAGGACCTGGATGTGACACTGGTTGACCAGTCGTCCTTTGCTACCAACATCGCTACGACAACCCTCTTCTGCAGATCCCTACAACATTAGGAGGATACATCCCTTCCTCAAACAGAGGCCACGCAGATTTTGGTCCAGACTCCGGTCATCTCCCTTATGGCTGCTCTGCCTGCATGGGCCATTTGTGCTCTGCAGGTCATCCAGAATGCAACAGACTGACTGGTCGGCAACCTACCCAAGTTATCCTACAATACACCTCTCCTCCGCACCCTGCACTACCTTGCGGGGGCTGCTTGAATCTGATTAAAGTGCCAACCTTTCTTTGAATGGCCATCCTACATCCAGGACATGTTCAAACACTACACCCTAGCCCGTCCCCTCCGCTCTATGGCTCCTACGAGATCACTACTTCCAACAAAATAAGGACATTTGAAACTCGACACATCTTCCATCGCAGACTAAAAAAGATATTCTAATTTTGTTTCTATAACTCAGCACTTGAAGCGTTTTGCTAAATGAATTAGGATTGGTTCAAAATGTATAATATCAGCCTTCAGATAATTGTTAGGTTTCCAAACGAATATCTGAATATTCAGCAAAGTGAAGAAAGAAAAAAAAGGTCAGAAATAATGCGTATGAAAAACAAAACGAATAACAGAATGCTGAATTAAGATTAGAATACCAAGCTAACGAAACAAATATCTGAAGATTAGAATATTTAAACTCAGCCCGATTATATACATGCACTTGACCAATCCTGCACTTTTTGGGTTCTATCTTCATGGATGAATGCACTTAATACAAGTCTCTTGGACAAAAGTGTCAGCTAAATAAATGTATTGTAATGTGCCGTCAGCCTCACTGATGTGGTCGAGGGACCCGGCGCAGAATTTGCCATAGAAATTCTTGGCTCCCAGGGCCCGGAGGTCGTGGATGGTGTAGGGCCAGAGGTGAAGCACGTTGTTCCTGGAGAAGGTGTCCCTCTTCTCGATCACCACCACCTTGCAGCCCAGCAGTGCCAGCTCGATGGCGGTCCGCAGGCCGCACGGCCCCCCGCCCACGATCAGACACTGGGGGACGAAGAGGCAGGGGGGGTCAGAGAGGAGATAGCAGGGTGGGTGGACAGACACGTATGGCACAAAGAAAGACGCAGCAATAAGAGCTAATACTTTTAATGACCCTCACTGTTCCAATCGATTGACACTCAGTGTTTTTTTGCATACTATGACATTAAGGCAACAATGTGTGTAAACAGTGTGTATTAGTTTATTTGTAAAGTGTCTTGTGCCTTCATTCATTCATTGAAGGATTGTTGACACAGACCATTGTGTATGTGTGTGTGTTTTGGATCAAGGCGTATTGGATGATAAGGGTAATTAGAAATGTGAATAAACATAACTGAAGTGCAGCTTTCACCGACCTGAGGCACCAATCTAAAACCGCAAACCGCTATTTTGTTTTACTGATACAATAAACTGCTAGAGCCGCTGCCCCCGGACCTGAACCCGGATTGAAGATGAGGATACAATAAACTAGAGAATAAGAGAGAGGACGACAGAGTGGTTGAGGGAAGGGGAGAGAAAAATAAGGACGAGGAATTGTGGGGAGGAAGCTGGAAGACTTGTCAGGAATGTCTGGAGTTGAGACCCACCCTGCCGATGGCTCGGCTTCAATTCCAAACTTTTCCCAGTCAGAGTTCACTTGAGGAGTGAAAACTTATCGCTTAATAAGATGTATTCCAATAAGAGGAATACATCGGATACGTCATGTGTATTTATTTGTTCCAATAATGCAGTGTTTCTGAGGCTTTCTGAGTCTCAGATAATGGTGGGGGTGGTCTTAAGAAGGAACTCCCTACTTGGGTCTCCTTATCAGTAGGGTACAAGCCTCTGGCCTTCCTCTTAGAGAGGTTCTTACAACTTATCTATCTTGAGGAGATGTCATTCTTCTACCACACCAAACATCCTGACCACAAATGCTTCTCCAAACCATTAGAAATGAAGTGCTCTGCTGCTTTGGCAAATCAGGATTATGTCCAAAAGAGAGGTCAGAAACAACAAACCAAACCCACCCTGGTCATCAGTACATGAATAACATTTGTTTTGGTTGTCACAGGCAAAGCGATTAAATGTAGGCCTTTCCCAAATGCACAGTATGACAAACTCTGGATAATGGTGCTGTACTGTATGTGTGAACACAAATGTCAAAGTCCGCCCTCTGGAGTTTAACCTACCAGGCCCTTAGCGTAAAATCAGAAGAATCCGAGAGGGAGAGAATGTGGGTGTTGCTGATGTGTTGATGATGTTTTTATCATGCGACTGCCATGGAATGGGAGTGAATCTGCTTTGTACTATTTTCTTCTTGGCTGTAGGTTCTTCAAGCTTCTTCAACTTTCTATTAATACTGTGGATATATCTAAATAAATGCAAAAAAGAGTAAGAATTACAGAGTTGGTAGCATTCTCTGATGTGTTGTAAACAAAACACTGCTGCATATTTTTTGTGTCATGTCCTGCCTCCTACACCCTCTACCCAGGTGCCTCCTATCGCCGTAAGCACAGTACACAGAGTATTTCCAACATGTGTGAAGACGTCTGATAAGGTTTATTTCCTGTTTTGTGTTGCATGTGTGAAAGGGCAAGGGAAAATTCGGACCAGATTCACCAGCGTTAAGCTGTAGTTCATGTGTGAAAGCCATAATAGGCATTGTAAGGCCAGACAGTTAACATATAAATAATAGTATAGATGGTTTCTGAATTGCCTTCTATAGGCGCCACCATTTTTTGTATATTTTTTGGAACCAGCTGCGGAAAAGAAAAATACAGAATTTATACAATTTTTTCATGGACTTGGGGGGATGGGGGTTTCAGTATCCAACCATAACAAACCATTTATAAGCTATGACAGAAACTAAACTCTTGTCGCTTCCGCCAGGGCTTAACAAACAGTAGAAGCAAAAGGGACTCAGACTCACATAGACACCATTGATCTTATGGTCTTAAAAGGGTCTTCCTTACCTTGGTGCCTTGGCAGGCTTCGCCGTGGTTATAAACCTTCTGTCCGGCCCTCTTGTCAAGTTTGGTCCACAGACTTTTGACCTTCCAGGAGCTGATGGCTGCCTTCAAGCGGCTGTAGAAATGTGTGTAGTCCAGCGGGTCCAGATCCATCTGCCTGCAGAGGATGCTAAATGCCTGCAGTGTCCCCTTGCAGGTGGTCGCTTGGACAAATGTCTCAAACAGCTGGCCGGCCTGCACCGTTCGTTCATCCTCCGTCTCGCCCATCCTCCCAGGGAGATGAGGTGCCTCTCCTCAGACCTCACTTTGGTTGCCTCTTTTTCGTGAGTCTTACCGACTGTCTCAACCAAGAGTATCAACTGAGAGCGTGGCTTAACCTGCTTCTGGATTTCATGGCCTTTTGATTCTAAGAAAAGAAAGAGGGGAAAGAAGGCTTTAGAAATAGAGTGGAAGTTACCATAGAATAGCATTCATTGCTTGTATTTCGTTTAATACAGGCGATACCCAAGTGAAATATCACACCCCATAGCAAACAAAATAAAATCCCATTAATAGCCAAAGGGACTTTGTAGCCATTGTGCTATAAAACAGTCATCCCCAGTCAGTTCACGGAAACACGTGGTTAATTCTTTACTCCACATACCCTTCCAGCATGCTTCAACAATGTTGTGGAAAACTCTGAAATCGTATCAAGGGGAGGTCGCATTCCATATGAGAGGAATGCACGTAACACACACTGGAAATAAACCGCTGAGGTCGCCCTGGTTGGCGTCCAGAGTGCCCTGTCCAGTGTTCTGTATGTAGGAGCCATGGGCACACAGGGTCACACTGGTTATGCCACAAATATGGACCTTATCAGCCATTATCTCTGCACAGGCGTGTTGCTTATATCCAGCACAAATACTGCTAACAATAAGGACCATATAATGTTGGGTTCAAATGTTCATTGGCTGGACATATTTTGTTCTCCAGAAAAAGGTTGCTCTGGCTTCACTGAATGCCTGATATGATAATAAACAAGCTGCACAAATGGAAGGATTTCAGCAGAGTGGTCACATATGGGAAGGAACATGTAATGCAGCCCTGTGGGTACATGCATTAGCTTAAAACACACACTATCAGCTACCCCATGGATCACTTCCAGTAGGCACACAGATACCCAAACACAATTGAATGAAGTTCATGTCCTTCAATAACTGTTATGATAACTGATGATATGATAACCTGATCTCCCACTGAGCAGGTATTAGAGCATGGATTCACTCTGAAAACACAACGCGTAACAATAACAATAACTGTTGAAAAGCACTGAATAGAAGAAAGAATTAGAATTTAATGTGAGCTGCTCCACAGTGTGTGGGAATTAATGTTTAGGTAATAGTGCTGTGCTTAGAGTACACAGAATCATCAGCTATAGTGAATCATTGCATTTACATTATTACCAATGTCTCTACAGTGTGCCACTCAACTGACTTCTCCATCATTCTGTTTCAGGCACAATCTGCACCAAGTTCAAGAGTGGCCCATGGGGGGGATCAGATCTCAGCCAACTAACATAGCTTGGCAGCAAACACTAACCTCTCAATTTCTACACCCACACTAACTCCAAACCACGCACACACTACTTGAAGTCTGTCTCAGTCTTCGTACATAGTTTCCAAACTCTTTCAGTTATCTTGAAGAGGAGGCATATAGGGCGGCTAGGTTAGTAGTAAACAATAGGTCTTTCGTCCAGGAAAAATAACAAAGACATGTTAATGAACTTGCAGTAGCAAAAACAAGATTTTTGTCTGAACAAGGTAACAAGGTAAGAAAATGTCTTTCAATACTCTTTCCATGGACTCCAAGATCCAATATTTTCAAGCTAGCCTATATATAGCATATATATACACACACACACACACACACACACACACACACACACACACACACACACACACACACACACACACACACACACACACACACACACACACACACACACACACACACACACACACACACACACACACACACACAGCGCTAGATAGCACATGCTTTCTTCCTTGGGATTTGATACAAAATTCAGAAGACCTCATGATTCACCCCCTAACCCATTGAAATTGGTTATCGGCATCGGCAATCTGCCAAATTGTTATTTTAAACATCGGTATCGGCCCAGAATTTCACAATCGTTGCATCCCTAGTATCCATATTTCCTATCACACTAACGCACTATCTAAAAGAGGTGGGCTGCACCGAGTTGGTCCAGCACAAAATATGGAACTTGCAAAGAGTTCACCATATTGTAATGAATTTACTGTATAGGGTGTGTCTAACTCATTAGAAGAAACTAGTTCTGGAGAGTTAGTAATGTGTTGACAAGAATGAAACGATAAAGGAGGAGGTTTGTAGGTCAGCCTGAGGGAAAGGTAGAGCCTTTGTATACCCAAAAGGTCAATTATGTGGTATCGTACCACAAGGGTACAGACGTCAGCTAACCTAACACCAGTACAGTTGTGTTATGAAAATATATAAGGCAAGGCATATGATAAGGTTTATTTACAAGTCATAACATATAATAAATGCAGTAAGATCAACCAAAAAATTATAAAAGTAAAAAGGTACAGTTCAGACAAATATGTTTTGTTTAATAATTTAGTTTGATGAGGGCAATGGTCATTAAAAGTCTCTTGCATGTATGTGTGGTTGTAATCTGATTAATCAGTCTAGAGCAGTCTAGTTCCTGATTATATGCCAGAAGTTTTTTTCTGGACCGTAACCAAAAATATCTCCGTACCACATAGTTATATCTGTATCTATAGTTATATAACTATATGGACTGCAGATAATGGTCGCAACAATAAGATAACCTTCCAATAAACATATGCACTGTCAAATGTTTCTGTAGAAACTGTTTAAGACTAAACAGTCATCCGAACTTATAACAATTAGGCTAATTTATTTGAATAATTAAATGTACAATAACATACAACAAACATACGATAGTCTGAGGCCTCACATTAATCCGAGGCCTCAGAGTTGTCCTGCATCGTCGCAAGGAGAAGTCCAATGCATTGGCAAAAGCAAGCACTTTTTATACAGTGGCAAAGTTATCAGAAATGCTCAGAAAAGAGAACAGCTCTGCTCCCCAGTAAAACGTTGTATTGGTTTACAAGATGGCGGTCAACAATTGATGAAACTCCTGATGATATGTGATGGACAGATCCATATGTTGTTTCCTTTTCATCACTTAAGCTTTGTCTCCCATTCCTTGCACTGTCTAGCCGCCCTACCTGTTCCCAGTGTTATCTAACGTTAACCTTCTAGCCTGGGGCAAGAAGGTTATATACACTAGCATTATTTGATTTGATCATTGACAATTGCTATTTGTGGAGACGTGCCTTATCTTATCAGTTGGAGACCTTGATCTCCGACAACCCAACGGGCCTCCGGGCAAAGGAACACTCAACAAATGGCAGTTAGAAAACTTAATAGAAAATATAATTTTCCCATTACACTCTCTGATGTTAAACAACATCAGTGGTTGCTTTTCAAGTTATCAAATTGATTTAAGAATGCCAAGCAATACAGGTTACCGGACCTGATGTCTCTGAAATAGCAAAAGATCATTTTCCAATGATTTACTGTAGTCATCTGTCAAGCAGTATGCCCCGTGTACAGCACTGTATCTTTGTTGTGAGACACCTAATTTTCATTCGACACTTTAAAGGTTGAACACATTTTTAACAGAGACTAAAGCCAGGCCTGCTGTTATTCTTAATTTACGTCCCGGTATCGACAGTATATCATGAACTGGGTATTAAATTAAGCCTTGAAAAAAGCTGACTATTTCTTCTAAATCATTTTGGGGTCTATTTGACCCCAGCATTTCTGCTTCAAAGAACCAAACAGTGTCACAGGATAAATGTAATTTAGGAACAATAGCTGGAAGACATTAACGGTCATACTCAAAGATATACATCTAACATTAGCCACTGTCCCTATGATGAAGCAGGCTGTTTAATTGTGAGGGGCCAAGAATCAGGCAACTTCACTCTCTTTAGATGTCTAGATTAAAGATGAAATGTTTGCCAGAATTTGTAAATAGGCTAGAATTGGTTAAACAAAGCTGAATAACGATTCAAAAATAGCCTTAGGCTGATATAGTCCACATGTTTGCAGTCCTTACAAGACCTGTTCGACCATTGAACGCACAAGATCTTTTCAGCCCTGCAAGAACATACTAACATGCAAATATTGATACATTCTTTTGAGAGTATGCCTACGAGAAACTAATTTTATATCAACACTACAGGGTATAGAAACTGTACTCGACAATGGTACAGCAACTTCTGCATCGGAAACGCACACCTGCTTAGATAATTAGCATGTGATGCAAATATGAGTACATACAAATCCTCCAGAGGAGTACAACTCAAATCAATGTAAAACAGTAAGGATTATAGTCAATAGTTTCTGATTAGTTATGTTCAAATCCATAAAAAATGTTCGTTGATTTTAATGAAGCGATTATCAAACCCCCTCTATACAAAGATTTAACTTGGTTTAAACCAAGAAATAAAAGGGAAAACAAGCTACATACTTGGAGCTACAAACAGACATGTGATATTAAGATTATTTAAAACAGATTTTGTGTTTGCCGTGGCCAGATGCAGAGACACATTTTCCCAAATGAAGGCCAGTTATGACCTGAAATAAAACCAAACTCCCATGGCAGTCACAAAACATTATGATTATCGTTTTGTCTTCAGTTAACACAAGGTCAGATATAGTTAGCACATGATAGCACATGAAATGATAAATAAAAGAACCACATCACACCAGTCTCAGGCTTGCATGGGTAAAGAAAATAGCCAAGTAGGGTTAGAGACAATATGATTAAATAGGAGAGGATTCATCTCTCCAATGTGACTAATAACATCCCATTCATAATCCGGTAAACCTATTAAGAATAAGCAAAGCTACAGGCCAGCTTTGGCCAGAGAGTTTACTCATGGCTGCAATGCACCAAGCCCTCCATTGGTTCTGGAGTAGATCTGGTGAATCTTAAGTGTTACCTGATACCTGCATACTCCATATCTTTGCTAGAACAATCCACAGCTTGGTTAAGCAGGACCTTTTCGAAGCACAAGCCCAGAGGAAGTATGGTTTAACTGGTACCGTTGCTGAAACTTAATGTATTGCTGAGAATATATTGGAAAGCTCAATATAAACCAAACTGGTTTAGAGTGTTGCTTGTGGGCTTAGCCACCATTCCTAATCCTTAGTATTAACACAGTGTAGCAAAGAAGTTTGGAGCTGGCTTTAGCCATAGGCTAGTTAATGGTGTTGTCAAGTTACAGTAAGAGGTAGCCCAATACATATTTTGTTGATAATTCCCCATAGACCTTGTAGTTGGTAGGCCTATGTAAAGATATTACTGACCAATATATGCTATATTGGTCAGTAATGATGCCACCATTAGATAAAGAGAATAGAGAAAATTGGCTGTTTCCATTGTTGCAAATCCATCCACTCCCACCCAAGGGCTTAAAAAAGTACATAAATTTAAATGTAAATGTCTGTGGGCTTGGTTTAGATTTAACTTAAGAACCTCTACATTATTGGATGGGATTTGAGTCATGCGTCTTCAGGATTTTAAAGACTAACAGGCATGAGGTCAGGGCAGAGCCGAGAAATAAAAGTGACATAATGGCCTCCCATTTGAATGCCAATTAATTTGGTTGATAAATCCATAAAAAAAAAAAGTCATCCAGATTCAAGAACTGTGTGAGGCTGCTTAAATTGGTAGATGCTGTAAAACACTGAATATTGCAACAATGATTCCTAATGTATTGTGGACAGGTTCAGGCAGAGCATTTAATTTTCAGTTAGTTCATTTTGGAAGCACCGACCAACCATTGCAATTGTGTACACAAATTATATATGAAGTGAACTGAAGTCAATCTTTGGATAATGAACTGCTACCACATGTGGCGGGTTAACAGTGCGGACATGCTGAAGCTTAAAGTGGGGGCAGTGGCCTCCCTAGTGTATTTCTGTCTGCCCCCCTCCGTCATACGTTCTATGTTTCTATCGTGCTGTCCCTGACTCCCACTCGCTCACCCCCTTATAAGTCTGCCAGTTATTCCAGGAAGTGGCAGCTTGTGTGACGTTGTTGCTGATGAATACTTTCAATTTAAATATCTCCAAATTTGTAAATAGAAGCAAAGATATCAAAGTCAGCAGGATAATAGTAAATTATTGTCAGCATACATATTCCGCTTCCATCTGAATATAGTTAAATGCCTATAAGTTTCCAGCTTATAGGGCTTCTGTGTCAGTTTATTTGATCGTGTGTCAGTTTAATTAAACGTGGTTAAGCCCTTCTTGCAGATCAATAAGGTAAACGTTTATCATTCAACTCAAACCTTACACTACAACAAACG
The DNA here is from genome assembly GCA_900291075.1 of Melanogrammus aeglefinus. NCBI lineage: Eukaryota > Metazoa > Chordata > Actinopteri > Gadiformes > Gadidae > Melanogrammus > Melanogrammus aeglefinus. The sequence goes on from OLKM01000749.1 coordinate 167,824, forward strand.
ACAAATTAAAAAGCGTTGGGCCTCATCATGGATTTTAGAAACCACCTGCTAGACACCATGCCTGCGAATGAGATGACCATTGGCAACATCATGAAATCAGAAGCTCATAGACATGCCTCCTCCACCTCTCCTAAAACACTAACGATAAATAGACGTTGTCCTTAAGTAACTTTGCTAAATAATTAAACAACCCACAACATGTATCCTTAATAATACTACGATTCTACAATAATGCCAACAAACGGCCAACCACAGACAGGCAGCCCCGTTTCCATCAAATCGACATAAGTAGCCTACGCGTCAATTTGGCTTTTAAGAAACAAAACGAAAGCTTCGTAATGTTAATCGAATGGACGCACATTCACAAATATGAGTCAAATCCGCCTCCAGTCTACTTACACAAAAGTGTCAATTTTGTAATCCTCAAAATGATAGCTCTCGGGTTGAGGACAGCGTTGTTGTCTTTAGGAACATATTGAGTCGGTGTGTAGGCTACTGATAAAAGCCGGTGGATATCCCGGTGTTGGCCGCTCCTGACAGCTCACATGACGGTCACTTGGACCCCTTTTCAAGTGCGACTAACAAACCACACCGGAGCGCCGCTGGAAGGCGGTGCTACCTAGATTACTCCAACGACATCCAATGGGATACATTTGGGAATAAATAACGCGACTCATTGTTTCAATGGGCGTCAATGGGGAAATCATTTTAGGGGACAAGGACGGGAACAAGCTGGACAACATGATGCACAGGAAAATACCTGTGGATGGAATTTCGTAAATGAACCGACCACCTGTGGCTCAAACTTAAATAGTTTAAAAAATGTTTATTAGGCCTAATCGTAGCCTAAATGTATAGGCTTAATGTATGATTAATAGTGTGCTAATTTCTGTCTCTGTAGACCTATGTAGACTATTTTCTCTTTCGTTCAGTTCATTCCTCTTTCTGTCTCACGTTTCACGGTAGTCCATTTACTGCTCCGTGGCAGCTGTCCACTGGGAGCCAGGGCCGTGCCTGGTATCAACTTCAACGATGCATAGTAAACGTCAACAAGTGACTCCAAACCTTCGACCATTTAACTACTATCCTCTCCTGCGCTGGGAGTTACGTGCGTGCAAACCATCCAGTTCGTAGCATCAACAGAAAGCAAATGGTCAAAAGTATAGCCTAAGTGGGTGGTCCAGACGCATGTACGAAAATGTATATTTTTGCCTATGAATGTGCGGGTACGAACGGTCTTAGCCACGCGGTTGTCTGAAAAAATAAATAAGTGAACAACACCATCTAGTGGTAATGATATGCAATCACATTTTCTTTTTCTTAGGGTTATTATAACTAGACAGACGCTGGAAAATAGAATTGGACAGTTTCTTTTGATTAAATAGGCCTAGTGTAGTCCTAAGTAATTACCAATACTTTAGCATTTTAACGGGGCAAAACATGTATCATAGCTAAAGATAACTCAATATTCCATCTTTGGGGAAATGTCAGATTACATTAGCTATTAAAGGGGGAATTAAGACCATAGGCTATTAAAAGTTCACAAACTAGACATTTATTTCCTAGAAAACTAAGGCACTTTCATTCCTTTGTCAAGCCATTCATCTTGAAAGTTTCTGGTTTAATTTTGATTTCCCCCTTCTCTTCCCCCCAGACTTTTCCAAATAAAAAACGTTGTTCAGCTGTGTCCGGCTGTGAGCTCTGCGTCATGCATCAGGCAGCTCTCTACCCACGGCGCTTTTTCTTTATCCTGCTCTAGTAGGAAACACAACGTCCCGCTGCTGTTTGGAAGATGCAGTCGGTTGTGTTGCTTCTGAATTTGGGCTTTTCTTTGCTTGTGGCTGGAGGAAGCGTCGAGGATGCCGTGGAGCGTGGACCAGTGAGTCTGAATGACATGTTTCGAGAGGTGGAGATGCTGATGGAGGACACACAACAGATGTTGGAGGAGGCTGTAGATCAGGTCAGAGATATTTGGGCTAAAATAGCTTAATTTATTGACTTTTACACAATTAGATTATAGACTGTGACAAAACACACGTGACTTCATTTCCTCCAAAGCTAAACTTAATTTCTTTTAAACACATGAAAACTCAGATATCTACGGAGAGTGCCAAATCATCCCTATCGTCGCTGGCTCTACCCGGTACCTTTCACAACTACACTTTTACAAACGACAAGGTACGTAGGACTAAATAAATCCATAATAAAATATAAGGATATGAATCATCTTTACTAAAAAGTGGGCATAAACATAAAGTTGGCACAAAATAAGTTGCAGAGATGCTTAGGTCTTCTGAAGTTTCTGATGTTCATCCAACAATGATGATAGGCCTATATGGTCGTGTAGTGCTTAACTATCATATGAAACAAACAAAAAAATACTATAAGAAAAGGGAGACAGCAATGACTTGTTGCTTTTTCGCCATCTTGCGGTGACATATTTTTCGTCACCGCACCATCACAATGTAGACCTACTCTAAACTATATGATTGCAGCAATCAAATACATTGTAACGCATGAAAAAGGTTACGTCATTTTCTTTCAAATTGTCAATAAATCCATTATAGACAAGACACATAACATTCAGTCAATCCACACTTAACACGTAAATGTGTATTGTTGTACTATGCTTTATACTACACATTTGAAGGTAATTATATATGTCAATGTTTACTTTCATGTATTTTTTATAATTTTGTATCTTTTATTTTTTTAAAACAAAAATAATTAAATAATTACTAATTTGCCTTCTGTAGGAAAGTAATAACGGCACTAGAGAGTCTCACCTTTCACGTGCCCATGTGGAGATCTCCAGCCAGTGGAACAATGTCGACCATGTGAGTTTTAATGAACAGTCTGTCTTTTCAGTCTCAGTCAAAGCCCTGTGTAATGATCTGTGTTGCTCTTCAGCTCATTTAGTAGCTGCACTTTTAACACAGAGAATGAAACACATTTGTTTACTGTAAAATATTACTTCAGACATCAAGCTTTTAAGTGACATTTTTGGCCAAGGAAAATTGTAAACAGTAATAACGCATATTGTACAATGTAATATACAACATTAACAAGTTGTTTGAGAATCTAACAGCATATGCCAATCTAATAGCCTGACTCAAAAATGACCATAATCACTGTTTATGTATCATATGAAAACAAATATCCAACTGCCCTAGTTTCAGAGCCAATGTTTCCCTTCCGTTCCATTGTTTTCCATGGCTAATCAGGTCTACTTATGATGTAAACTGCTAAAGCTGTTTTGTCAAACAAGAGGCTAGCAGAGTTAATCTTTTCAGTAATATTTCAGTTACATTTCCATTGGCAATACTTCCATTGGATGCTTTTCCTGTCATATGCTACACTTAACTCAATGACAATTTAATAAAGTCATAATACAGCAGTTCTCGTTGTCCTTGGCTTGAGGATACTGACATTAAGAGCTGGAATACTTTCTGTGGCTTTATTTAACCCAAGCAACGTCTTACAAGGGTGATATCATCCTGCACAGTCAGACCAACCTTATACTTATCATAGTATATGGAACCAAGAAAAGACCAGTATGGCTTTAGGTCATGATTTTTCCCTGCTGCATGTGTAGCTATTCCAACGTTTTTACAGCACTGTTAATACCATGTTCTTTCCTGGCAGTCTTCCGAAGTGTGGCTTTATTAATAGAGCAGGGTCTTGCTAATAGAACCAACCCAGGGATGAGACGGAACAGGCATGACGACTAGACGGGAAAGTCTGTAGAAAATGACTAAATCAGTTGGCATATCTGAGCCTGTTTGTGGTTGACTTGTAAAGTCAGCAAACAAAAGTACATTGTTCAGTTTCATGGCCCTCAAAGACTAATTTATGCAAATTTGAAATGATCCATACAATTTTTCATTCTTTATACTGGCATGGAAATGTATGTTTTTGGAGGCAGTAGAAGGTATTTTCCCCTATGAAGTGTAGGAGATGGAATTTAAACAATGACTACTGGACTTGGGAGATTAATAGCAGCTGCTGTCTTAGAAAGTTGACTCACGAGCAGAGGGGTTTCCGTGGCCTACAACACTGCAGTGTTTTGTGTTTACCTCAATGATGTGTTATCTTGACATCAGAAAAATGCATCAGAACCCTGTGTGTTTGTTGTTATTTCGAATAGAACTACATTCAACTATTTATAGCAAAGATTAAAAAAGCTGAAAACGAGAAGGCACTGCCTGCAATTCAGTAGACTAGTTAAATATGACCTTAAATATGTGTGGGCTTTGAGCAGTTGAAATCTTACTAACAGGATGAAATGAACACTGACTAGAAGTGGGGAGATTTTATTGGAGACAACTGCCTTATGTTCAGCTATGTGAAGGAGAGGTTGGGACTGAGAAATGAGTATGTGAGACAATGAGTAAAAGAGGAAAATCAAAGGAGACAGAGAAATGTAGTTCTCAAAATATCTCCTTTCTAGACTAGACATGTCAACGAGAAGAGGGTGTGTGTGTGTGTGGGGGGGGGGGGGGACTATTTATCCAAGTTTTTGTGCATGGGTGTGGTTATCCCGGCCCTTGGAAGACTGCCATGGAAACACAAACATCCCTTAGTCACTCACCAGGGAACTAATTATGTAATAAGCCATAGAAGTCAGGAGATGGCTTGGCTGCTGTGGTAAGCTATCTCAATCTTGCTGCCTAAGCTTTGATTCGGTTAAGGACTGAGGGAATTCGGTGTTCCTACTCCCAGGAGACAGAGGAGAGATCATTCTAAACATGCAAAGCCTGGTTGTGGCAGGAAGTACTTTCATAGACCGAAATTCAGGACATGGTTTAAAACTCATCACTTCAGTAATCCTGTAATACACATCAGACTATACAAAGAAATATTTAATGGATTTATACACTTCATGTTTCTGTATTAAAATCCAATATTTGACTATACAAGTAATGTATTAAAAAATGTTTTATTGATTTGCTATTCAGTTCTGATCTAATTAACAAATGAATGATTATATAGAAAACTTCATTTAAATATGGTTCAACATATTTCCTATTTGCAACCAGTTTGCACCTTAATGCAAGATTGGAAGTATTGCAAATGATATAGGTAGATAAGATCAGGAAACAAGGAAACAGGGAAAGACAACACAAGGAAGTTGAAATAACCTGCTCTGTGACCCCCTCTTAGCCAACTGTCATTTTGGACTTCACATGCATTGTGGTGTTTATCTAGTTAATTTAGTTTTGTAGTTTATGATGGCCTAAAGTTGTCTAATCGTTCTCTCCAGGAGTGCATGATAGATGAAGACTGTGGCGACACGAGATACTGCTTCTATGAGATTGAAAAGTCCAAGTGTCTTCCATGCATCCCAACTGATATGGTGAGTATATGGTATGCAGCATTTTAAAATGAGTGAGATTGGTATGTATCTAGTGGATATAGGAAACATAATAGTGTGTGTGTGTGTGTGTGTGTGTGTGTGTGTGTGTGTGTGTGTGTGTGTGTGTGTGTGTGTGTGTGTGTGTGTGTGTGTGTGTGTGTGTGTGTGTGTGTGTGTGGTGTCTGTCTGTGTCTGTGTCTGTGTGTCTGTGTGTGTGTTTGTGCGTGTGCCCTCAGCCCTGCACTAAAGATGAGGAGTGCTGCTCAGATCAGATGTGTGTATGGGGTCAATGTACAGAGGATGCGAGCAGTGGAACAGAGGGAACCATCTGTCAGTCCCAGAGGGACTGCAGGCCAGACCTCTGCTGTGCCTTCCAACGAGGTGACCATGACATGCCACTCACGCCCATAGACTGTATGCTCACGCCACTCTTCATGCACTGAAGAACTGTTATCTTCCGCCGGCCATTAAGACTTGCAATCAGTCTTAGATTTGTGTATCTCAGTCATGTTTTAAGTAGTTGTAGTGAATTAATCTTTTGAACCATGGTGTTATTGGTTGTTTGCGAGAACCTTTTTACATTTGAACAGCATGTTGCAAAACCAAAACTTTCAAGCTTGAACTGAGGAAGTTAAACACATTAAAGAGATACGAAAATATATACTTTCATGATCGGGTGATAATATGGTATGATTCTAAGGTTAACTGAAGGGTTTGCTGGTTTAAAATGCAATCATCTGGGATCTTCAGGATGACCACCACCACAACACCAATATTTTTTAGCAGCCTGTAATTAGCCTATTACCCCTCTAATTTCCTCATCTCTGCTCCTTCTCTTTCTCTTCTTCTACTACTTGTGCACTCTGTCCCTTCTCCTCTTCTCTCCCTACCCCTCCCCCCCCATCTGTACTTTCCCCCTCTCTTTTCCACCTCCTCCTCTGCATATCTACCCCTCCCCTGCATCTGTACTTCTCCTCTCACCGTCCCTACTCCTCCTCTCTGTCTCCTGCCTCTTGGTTCTCCCGCCTCTCCACAGAGCTGCTGTTCCCTGTGTGCAACCCCATGGCCAGAGAAAGGCGAGTCCTGTGTGAACCACCCCAATCTGTTGATGGATCTGCTGTCCTGGGACACGGACGGGCCCCGTGACCACTGCCCGTGTGCTGGAGAGCTCCAGTGCCAACCTCATGGGTGAGAGCTATGACGGACAGAGGAGGGAGTTTAGGTTTGGGTCAGCACAGCAGTGGCCTGCTGAAAAATAAAATATGAATAGAAGAGCAATGAGACGCTTAGTATTTACCCTTTAATACATGGGCCGATTGATTGTGAAAATACAAGAAAGCACTTGTATAACACTTCATTCACAAGAAAATCGTGAATGAAGTGTTTATATATATATATTTATGATCAGTTAGGCAATCTTATCTGCAACAGGAACATTTGGACTAATGGTGAATAGTAAACATTTGCTTGAACATTTGTATCTCCTATTTGAAATGGCGACCTTTAGTGGTCATAAAGTGTTTTTGTTGATGTGTCCACTAATGTTACTATACAATTGTTTCCCTCTCACAGACGTGGATTTCATTGTGGAGAGTAGCTACATGTCTTCAAAAATGGAAGATGAGAATGTACCAGGAAGAGGAAGACTTTTAGTCCTATTAAACTATTAATTTGCTCTAAGGTTGAATTACTTCACAATGGTTTGTATCAATTTACAGATATCACAAATGGTCCATAGTAGGGTCGTCAGTTACTGTTTGCACTATGAATATTCACCGGAATACAATATAAAGGATTTTTTTTCACTCAGAAGCCAGAAAGATAACAACCACAAGTTGAATCTTGATTGGAGAAGCCTGCAAAATGCAGCGTTGAACACTAGATGGCAAAGTTGTGTATTTTTTTTGTGCTTAATTCCAACCAGTAAAATAGTCGGATAACGGTGTATCCGACTAGACACTATCTCTTCGGTAGTTCATTCAAATTCTGACCATGTGCCAGTAGGCCTACTATCCTATCGCTAAAGGGGAAAAATGTTATATATATTATATAAAATCAAGAAAATGTCAAACATTTATTTCGGAATGTCTTTTGGAATGTAGGCCAAACTTTATTTTACGGTAGGCTACTGTTTAAATTACTTGGTCAGACTCAGGTGGCCAGTTTTTCTGTAAATTCGTATTATGTTTGGATACGCCTACAGCAGAAAATATTCAATGTAGCCTATCTATCATTGCCATGTTGGTGTGATAAGAAATGGTCCACTTAGGACTAAAACACCGTTTTATTTTTACTATTTGGTTATGTTCGTGTTCTATGTATGATTTTTAATAAACGCGGGCAGGAATCCTAAGTCCTTCTTTATGCTGCTCCGTCTCAACGATGATGGTTTTTTTTTACCAGACCATCCACCGCAGATCGGTTGATTTAAATTAGTGTACATGATAGACTTAAGAAACTAGAAAAATATCGATTCAATGAATAAAGGAATGGATAGAAAACATTAGAAAACATTCAGTTCGGAGTACATGTATAAAAAAAATGCTGGTGGAAGAATGATTTGTGAATACATTAACAGTGCAGTATAAGTAACAGGGATCTGAATCAACGTTAAATCAACGTTATTTGGGGAAGCGGTGCTGACGTCACATTCGCTAAATGACTCCACCACCCTTCATGTTTCCTGTTCTCGAGACTCGAGCTGACGCTGCTCGCACCACACAGGACACGCGGGTTTCATTCACACGTTTTCATCCGGGTAAGCAGTTATTTGTCGATATTCTAGGTACGCGTGTGCTTCAACAGATTCTGAAGCATCTGACCTGGTTTTCTGAGATCGTATTTGATCTCGGAAAGCAATGTCTTGATATGAATAACCGAGTATAGCTTGGGCTCCATTGCACAGAGGCAGTCGTGGAAAGGATGCGCAACAGAGGGAGGGGTTGGTAACGTTAGTCGGGAGGAGCTCCAAACAAACAGGGTAGTTGAAGTCACATCTTTCAATACACCGCGGAAAATACCCACAACTGAGGGGTTACGTTGTCCAAGTGGAAGGACAGATTGAGTCAAATGTCTTAGTGTTGCCATTGAAGGAGCAGTTTAGCACAATAACTAGTGTCGCGTCATAGCGCCGTACTAATGGAGACCACGACATACTTCTTCTTTTAGCCACCCCTAGCATTTCATCACAAAACGAGCTAAGGATCTAGGCTGGTTCACATTCAATCTGTTAACCCGATGATTTCAAGGCTTTTTGGTGAAATATCGGTGGACACTCTTGTGATGGCATTCAATGTTTAAGAAAACGAAGCACAATGCCGCGGTTGTCATTTTTGTAATGATGTGCGCCAGCTGTGTGTGATTGGCACCACGGGATCCGTTTAATCTACTCTCAATTAGAGCTCTACATTCTGGTTATTCTACAAATGTCGTTTATTAGACAGTTATGCATTTTCCTTTGGTAAAATCCAGTTAATCGCGCGTAGCAACGCATTTGTTTTAGTGGACAAAGCCAGCTGGGTGCCATCATGTAGTTTGACGAATGCGTAGGTTGAGTATTAAATTAAGCTTTATACTTTTGGAGTTTCTTGAAACATTAAAGAACAATTCGGTTGCCTCATCGCCTCACGTGTGCATGTCAAGCCCTCTTAACTATCCTAGCCTAACTTCAAATCCAATGTTTGTTTTGCCTGAGTAGAGCAGCTCTGGCAACTTGCATGTTGTTTGCCAAACTCTTTCATGAATTTTGCCTTTGTCATCTAACCTTGAAAAAAGTAGTAAATAACCCTGTTTGGCAAGTCTATTGGAGAAGGACGCTCCAAAAACATGGAGCATAGTAACGGACACGAATGAGGCAGAGATTTTTGTTTTCTTGCTTGAGCAGGGGATTGTCAATTGTTTGAATTGAAAAATGAGCATTGATAACAAAATGGCAAATATGGATTGCATATTATTCCACCATGGTTTTCTCTAGTTGCAAGTAGTATTTTAATTATTCTGAATAATGCACAAACTGTGTTGATCCATTATTCAACGTAAAAGGTCTGTGTTTACTTGGTCCAGTGCTAAAGCTGGTCCTAATAGCATGGTTGTTCTTGCATTCAGTTGTCAAGCTCAACTAAATAAAGTGTGACTCAAATATCACACCTAATTTCTTAAACTCAGGTTATAAGCCTTACTTCAACTGCCTTTTGCCATTTTTTTCTAATTCAGTTTGATGAGCACATACAATGCATTTGCACATCTATTCAAATAATTTGATAATCTGATCATCGTGTTCAGTCATTCCATTTGCTGTCTTTTTTAAAAAACATTTGTTTGAACAACCTTTTAAATATACATATGCTACATTTTCTTAGGGGAATGACTGGTCAAACATCTGCATCACTTCTTCTGCATCCTTTATCAATTTTTTGCTTTGGTCAGTTTTGCTTTCTTCCCAAACTTTGGTTTTATTCAGCATGTGTGTTACTGGTTTTTGGCTGTGGTCAGTTTGTGTCAGGCGATCTTACAGTTGAAGCCGGGGACTTGGAAATACTGTACATGCATTGCAGCAAACGCTACATCTGCGTCATCAGCCAGAACCTGGTGTGTGTGTGTGTGTGTGTGGTGTGTGTGTGTGTGTGTGTGTGTGTGTGTGTGTGTGTTGTGTGTGTGTGGTGTGTGTGTGTGTGTGTGTGTGTGTGTGTGTGTGTGTGTGTGTGTGTGTGTGTGTGTGTGTGTGACTGTGTCCATAATGCATTTTTTAAGATCTCAGTGTTTGAATTCCCAAAGTACCCAAATGCAAGTACTTGCTCTGTGGAAAAGCAGAATCTCTAAATCCCTGGCCTGAATTATTGAAGGCACATTCCTGTCTTTTAAAATCAGGCCTCTCAAATTCATTAAAGGTGGCTTAAATGTGTGCTGTTCCCTTGGCTGTTGCACCGTTCTCTTTGAATAGCAAACCATAACGGACAAGAAGCAAATTTATAGAACTGGTTTTCCAGCTATGGTTGGCTTGGAACTGCCACAATACGAAGGGTGTGTGTGTGTGTGTGTGTGTGTGTGTGTGTGTGTGTGTGTGTGTGTGTGTGTGTGTGTGTGTGTGTGTGTGTGTGTGTGTGTGTGTGTGTGTGTGTGTGTGTGTGTGTGTGTGTGTGTGTGTGTGTGTGTGTGTCCGACTTTTGGAGAAATGGATGCGTTTCATTGGTCTCCAACATTGCCTCAGAGCTTTAAGAGTTTGAATTGTAGTTCACAAGATAAGCCTATCAGTATTATATATATATATATATATATATATATATATACACACACACACATCTCATTAGGTTCCTGGGAAATGTGTGTGGTTGGCATTTCACATAATGTGCTCATTGAGTAAATGTAATGGTTGACTATCCTTTCTGAAAAGTGCTACATGAAAAAAAAGTTGCCTTGCCTTTCTGAAAAATCCCAGACTGACACAGTTCAGGTTGTGGTTGGTTTGAGACATATTTTGAGAGCCTACAGTGCAAGAAGGGAACTTTGGTTAATTATATATTTGTATAGTCACCGGCACCTCATTTGTCTTTGAGGAAAGGAAACGCCTTCTTTTGTCAACATAGCCTTTTATTTTTCTACTATTTACACATCACACATGCAGGTGCCAATATTTCCCAGTATGTGTAACTGGGAATGCACTTGGGGTAGTTTCAAAAGCATGACGATATTTGAGTTAATATACAAACAATTTTGATGACTATCTTGGCCATTCCAGATATTGTGACACAAACTCAACATATGTTGCACTTTATTTAGCATTAACTTTCCGACTAGTATAATCCCATCATATTGTGGAATATTTTTTTGGCTGATGGAACTCTGGGGGCCCTATCTTGCATTCGGCGCAATTTACTTTCTACACTGACGCATGTGTCGTTGCTAGTTTGCAACTGGCGCAGAGCGTTCTTTTCCCTCCACCGCCACGCGCCTGTAAATTAGGGACCCCAAGGGGTGGTTCGGTGAAAGGAGGAGAGGTGTTCTGGTGCAAACGTTCCTTGGTGCTATTTTGCAGTTTCAGAAAACAGTTGCGCCACAAAGCAGGAAATACCTGGTTTAAAGTCAGTGGCGCGTTGGTCAGATGCTATTTTAAGGGCGCATGCATAATGTTGCTTGTGTACCTCGCGCATACACCTTCTGTCATCTAGTGCACATTCTTGGTAAATTATTTGGGAAAGAACGGCTGATACAGCCCTAACCCTACAAGTTGTAATTTTAAATCAATGCACCGTACAGCAAACTCATATTTTCTTGCCACAGACATCGTGTACTAGTCCATATCTTTTAGGATTGATGAGTATTGGATTATGAGAAAACATTGTTTTACTGCGAGTGAGGGTTAAAAAGAATGAATGAATGCGGGTGCGCGTGTATGTGTAAAATAATTAATGAAAGTGGGCGCGCGCGTGTGTGCGTCCATCTGTTTAAACACACGCAAACTAAACGAATAATACAGTCCATGGCAATGTATATTAACGGGGGTACACATGCATATTAGGAACAGAAGTCGATAATGATAATGCATACAATACTGGTAAGAAACGATGTTTGTTTATGTATTGCGTATATCATTAAATAGAACCACAGTTAACGCATATCATATGTGTGTTAAGTTTTCTTTGCCGAAATTCATTTGAGGATGCAGTATTTCTGAAGTTGTGGAAGAAAGCGCTATTCCATGTATGAATTAGGCCATATTATTTGGCCGTAAACTGAGCCATTTGAAGTTTGAAATTTATGCGGTCATGCATCTGTCTCATCGGAGACTGCAGACGTGCTGTCAAAATATTAACTCGTCAGATTCAAATGCGCTCATGGCTCTTAAAGGGGATGGGAGCTGCCACTCTCATTGGTTTATTGCACGTTACGCCCAAACCACACCTACGGGTAATTAGGCTACTTCAGACCAACCCTTTTTAGATTTGCGCAAGAGCCATTTATGCCCCAGTAAAATAGCGACATCGCCATAGAACCGCCCACAAAGCTACTTGCGCTTGGCACTTCTCACTTGCGTGCCAGACCGTTAAAATAGGGCCCTGGCTGTTCATATGGTAGTGGGGTACTAATTTCTGTGAATGTCAGCAGAACACTCAACAGTTGTGTATCTTATACTCGTCTTAGGTTACAAGTAGAGCACTTTTTAGGCCTAGGGCACTACACGCAGTCTTCAAGTAACACACATGTTGTATTATTGCAAACTACAAAGCCAATTCACCCCAAAATAATGTAGCGTATGTGCAGTGTTATCTTCTGCTAATGATACCAGCCAGAGAAGTATGGCTTTAAGAAGTTAATTAACAAACGTACCTTCTTACCTGAAATACTTTGCCCAATGACCAATATTAAAGTCAGACTTTAGGCTGATATTGGTCCTCAACATTCTGTTAGTTGTATGCAATGCAGATAATGTTGAAAACGTATATTTGTTTTGGCCTTGTTTTTATGATGCCTAGTAGGCCTATTGGATACTTAAAAAAAAATCATTTGTCTGATATTAAGCTACTGGTTTATTTGCCTATCTCAATTGGCCCACCACCTCTGTAAATGGTTAAACGTCAATGTCTGTTATCAGGAGCCCCGTGAATGCATTGACCAATACTGATAAGCCTCTATATGACTATCTTACCACGGGCTACTGTTTGAAGTTCTCTCTGCAAATAATTGTTCTTGCTGTATAGGTGTCAATTGATTCTGTATGTATTGCTTCCAATTGATTTCGGTTTGGTTTGATCCTTTCAGAATACCTTTTTCGAATTTGGTGGATGATGTTCACGTCATTGAAAAAGCCTAGCTTACGTTTAACTAATTCTCGTTTTGTTTTCAGGTGAACTTTTTAAAAGCTTTTGTCCAAATTAAAATTGGAGGGCTGTCATCATGGTGAGCATCCCAGAATACTATGCGGGGAAGAATGTGCTGATCACCGGTGCAACTGGCTTCATGGGCAAGGTAACTCCATCAGGACTGGATAAATGTCAACAATTCTGCACTGGGTCAACTCTGGGTCTCCATTCGTGATGTCCATTGCAAAAAATTATTGATTCTCTTAAGTCTTAATGACCTATTTAGTATTGGCCAGTCGAATTGAAGTAAATTCAATCTAGGTGTAAATATGTATCGGTTGCACCATGTTCTAATTAACTTTTGTTTATGCTTCAGTAGTAGAGCTGCGCCGGTTAGTCGATCAGCTGTAAATAATTTAATTACACATGGATAATTGCTTTATCAAAGTCATTTATCAAGTACAAACACCAAACATTTGCTGCTTAATGCTTTTGAAATAAAGGCCCTTGGTTTGAAGTTCCCTGGCCTTGTGTTCCAGGTGCTCCTGGAGAAGCTGCTGAGGTCCTGCCCGGAGGTGCGCTCCGTCTACGTGATGGTCAGGCCCAAAGCGGGCCAGTCTCCCCAGACCCGCATCGCAGACGTCATCAACTCCAAGGTAACCATCGAGGCTTTGACCACTTCAATGAGGGAATAACTGTCTGCACTGATTACTATCAAAGAGAAGGACCTTCTTCTTTCTTTTTTTTTCTTAATCTATTTTGCGATTGCTTAAAAATGATCAAAATGACCTCCCTGGAATGCGGTTTTCCTTACAGCATTTGGTTTGCATTGTCAGTTGTTTGACAGGTTGCAGGAGGAGCAGCCAGATTTTGCGGAGAAGATCATTGCAGTGAACAGCGACCTCACACAGAAGGACCTGAACCTCAGCAAAGAGGACCAGGCCACCCTGGCCGAACACATCCACATCGTCTTCCACTGGGCCGCCACTGTTCGCTTTAATGAGCCTCTCAAGTGAGTTGATATCGCTGTGCTTGATTTTAATGTGTCTCTTATGAATACATTGGTCCTCTCATGAATATAAAACAGAAATAAATGTATTTCGGAGCATTTGTATTCAAATATATCTAGATTTTTTTTTTTTAAGAATGGAAAAGATAGGCCTAGTGATAATGATTTACACAAGAGTTGGCTCCTTTCATAACCATTTGTCCTTCTTTTATAGGGATTGGCATTTCAACTGAATGTCTTGGCAACCCAGAAGATGGTGACGTTGGCCCACACTATGAAGCACCTGGAGGTGTTTCTCCACGTCTCCACAGCCTACGCCAACTGTGACCGGGAGCTCATCGAGGAGGTGGTCTATACCCCACCCGTCGACTACAGGAAGCTCATTGAAAGCCTGGAGTAAGTTCATCAATGGTCGTCGGTTACTGCCGGACACTTTTGTAAGCAGCAGAAGACCTCAATCATGTAATGCCCGGTTTCTGTTTGGCTGAAATGTCAGATATGATGTCATACCAAATGCCTACTTGTGAACGCTTGGCCCAATGATGCAGAAAAAACATTTAGATAGAAAGGACTCATTATTCAGCTACATTTTTTTATTAAGGTATCTTTCCTCCCCTCTGTTCTTCAGTTGGTAACAGCTGCATGCACGTTTCATAGGATTATTTAGGTCAGTAATGTAGCAAGCACAATAGGGAGCCAAGCCATTAAAGTGCAGTAAAGGTTTACACGTTGCAGTTCTAATTAAGATCCTGCTAGATCAGCCAATCAGAAGAAGTCCTTTTAGTCCCGAGTGTTCATCAATATGAATGATTGTATTACAGGATTACTCTCACCCAGTGAAATGAAGATAAAATTGTTAGCAGTTGTGCGGGTTGAAAATTGTTTGGATTGCAGCCAAATCAAACCCGCCTACCTGTTACAGCTCTACGCAATGGAATAACGCACATTCTCCCTCCAGCTGGATGGACGAGAAGATGGTGTCAGCACTGACTCCCAAGCTGCTCGGGAAGCGCCCCAACACCTACACCTTCACCAAGGCCCTGGCTGAGCACCTGGTGCAGCAGGAGGCCGGGAGCCTGAACGTGGCCATCGTCAGACCCTCCATAGTGGGAGCCAGCTGGAAGGAGCCCTTCCCTGTGAGTCAGACCCAGACATGCCAAGATTATGCCAACATTTGTCTTGTTAGAAATACAGTACTAGTGCACAGAATTGAATTGTATAATCTTCTCCAATGTGTTCATCAATTTTTATTCATTTTTATTAAGGGTTGGATTGATAACTTTAATGGACCCAGTGGAATATTCATTGCTGTAAGTATCAACCACAGAAAGACGACAAGCGTGAAGCATATTCCTTCTTTTCCATGTCTTTTATTTGAGCCACATATGTGTTCCACTAGTTGTCTGCATGTCCCTCATCCCTTCCCTCATGATAACCAGGCCGGTAAGGGCATCCTGCGGACCATGCGGGCCGCCAACGACGCGGTGGCGGACTTGGTGCCAGTGGACGTGGTCATCAACACCACGCTGGCGGCAGCCTGGTACTCTGGGGCACAGATACACAACAGGTCCGACACACGCACACCCACTCATGACGGTCCCCACTCTGACGCTCCATAGTCCACACGGTTTACTTATTGCCCTTTCTGTGAACAGGCCCAAGAACATCATGGTGTACAACTGCACCACTGGGGGAATTAACCCCTTCCGCTGGGGAGAAGTTGGTAAGCTTTATTTTGAGTGGATTGAATTGGCGATACTATTTTGTTGTGTTTTTTGGAGTTGATGGAAGTAGTAAAACACAAAATTTAATTCAGGACATTTTTTTAATGATAAACGTAAGACATGAAATGTACAAGTTCATTCAACGTCATGTTTTTTAAGTGATGCCAATCTGTTGAGTGAGTGCATAGTAAGCCGTCTTCACACCAAAAGCAAAGTGACTTTAAAAAAACATTGACCGCACGAATGCAAGTGGTTTCTCGCGCCAAGAACGTCTCTCTCCGCCATTACACCAACTCTTGTACGGGTCCTCTCGAGGAGCTCCGTCTGGATGATTTTTGTCATGCAATCAGGACTTCAGGCCATTTAGTGACGCTTGGAGAATCTCCACACTGTCTGCCTGTCTGCCGTTCAGCATTATGTCAAATTGGTGCCTAAGTGAAAATATTACAAATCCCGAGAATAAGGCGTAATCACGTCGTTCGAGCAAATTGAATCTTGCCAATTTTGCGTCATTATTCTCTTTCGTTCGATTTTGGTGTGAAGGCACCTTGAGTTGAGGAAATTGTGTCAGTCTTTTTGTTGACTCGTTACTCAGGTGAACAAGGTCTTCAACCAGGCCTGCAACAACCATTGTTTGCATGTGCCGGTTCTTAAAGTAAAAATAAATAACCAAAGGCTGCTTGACTTGATAAACTAGATGGAAGCGTATACGTTGGAAGCGTATACGTTTCAATTAAATATCGTGCCTGGCATTCTGTAGAGTGGAGAATGAAAATAATCCTTTATCTTATGGAATTAATTTACGGCATGGAATGTTCAGCATCAATAACTGTCATGAGCTAAATAAATCAGCTAGACAAATGTGTAACGTATAAAAACGGTGGACCCCCCTAATGTTTAGTGATATGGAACGGATCTGAACCAAGCGCTTTGACTCGATAAATGGTCATGTTTTACTCTTGGTGTGGCTTTGGTAACCGTTGTCATGACATTCAACACCTTTTGTCCCTCAGAGCATCATGTAATATCCACGTTCAAGAGGAACCCGCTTGAGCAGGCTTTCAGACGTCCCAATGTTAATCTCACAACAAATCACCTAATCAATCAGTATTGGATTGCCGTGAGCCACAAGGCTCCGGCTTTCCTCTATGATCTGTACCTCAGGTTGATTGGACGAGAGCCAAGGTAAACTTGTCCCCGCCGACTTAAGTCGTCCACCTGTGCCTCCCCATTCCGTATACCTTCTGCTGTTTCACCTCTTAATGTGCTTTGCCTCTTTGCTTATACCTCTCACAATAATCTCACTGCCAGCGCTAAATGTCTCGTGACTCTTCTGGGTTGTCGCTTTGGGAGCTTAAGGATGTGCAACCCATTGTACATGTACAGGATGGGTTATACATTCTTTACTTGGGTTTTCTTCATGGTGTATTTCATTTTACATTTTTTGTGGCCGTGTTTCCAAAATGCACTGAAGGACACTTTGGTTCTTTGGAGACCTGATTTCAGATGGGTTTGGTAGTTGTCACTGCATTGGCTTTAATGTCCTATAGTCAAGGGTAACAGCCTTGTTGGTGACTATTTGGTCCTCCTTAGTAAACTAACTGTATCGACGGGTCGATGGTTTTAGGACCATGCATTTGATAGCTTGACCGTCAAAAAATTGAGCACATCCTCATCGTCTCATCCCATTCTGTCTCCTTGTCTTGTGATGTATGTGTCTTGTCTCCTGCAGAGACCTCTGTAAACATGAGCTTCAAGATCAACCCCTTAGAACGTGCCTTCAGAAGGCCCAATCTCAATCTACGCTCCAATCCCTTTACCAATCAGTACTGGATCATGGTCAGCCACAAGCTGCCCGCACTGATCCATGATGGTTACCTTGGTCTGACTGGCCGTGAGCCCTGGTAAGGCTGGACCTGTCCTGTTCCCTCACCGGGAACCCCCTCGGGCTTCACCTGCTCCACCAACCGCTTTTTCACTATGGGGTGGTTTTTTTTTGTTGTGTGACGGTTAGGGATGCACCGATTACACGTTCTCAGACGAAATAAAAGTCCTTGCGTTTGTGTACAGAGTACTTAAACGGAGTACTTAATAATACTAGTGCAGTTTAAAGAGCCAGTGACCCAGTGACTCAGCAGGAATTCAAACACTAGGGGCTGAGAGTTCTAGGAAAAGGGATTGTTATCGCAATGCTTACGGCCCACGCTAACCTTGATGCTTTTTTCGTACAGTCGTATTAGTGATGTTGTATACGCATGGCCCAACGTGGTAGTGAGGGTACAATATGTCCATGAAGCCCAACCCTCGGACATGGAAATAAATCTCTGCTCAGATGGAGCTTCACCCTCCACACACACAACGCGTAGTGTTATTCTTCATGTCCGGGAAGCCCCACCCTTGGAAGTGGGTATTGAATAAATCTCTGCTCAGACGAAGCCTCACCATCCACACACACACTATCGTGTGTATAACTAATTACCACGGAAAAAAATAAAAGTTTTGGGTTCACTGGCTCTTAAATGTTACGGCACTTTGTGTAAAGTGGTATTGGCCTTGGGTCCAAGTATCGGTATCGGTGCATCCCTAGTGACGGTTGTCGGGTTAGGAAGGCTAACGGAAAGAAGGGTTGCGTTTGCGGTGCTTGTGACCTCATGGAACGGCCTGGACTTGGGCTTTGTTAAAGGGAAGCTAACCTCTTTATCACAACGGCAAATGTTTGTCTCTGCAAGCATGAGTTTGATTTACATTGCGCTGCCCTGCATTTACCGTGGAATGCACTTTACCCAGATTTGCATTGGGACCTTTTTGTGGTTTAATTGTTTTGTTTTATTCATGAGATTGGCTTTTGTATTTTTTTTTTTTTTTGAAAAGCCATGTTGGCAACATGAATTCACAGTTATCTTTTACTCATTCGGTAATTGTGAAGCCATGGGCCTTTAGGGTTTGACTAAATCCATGTTGTGTTCAGGATGTGACAGCAATTGCAGTCTATTGATTGCAGACCATAATTGGCTCCAGTGTCAAGTATATGTCCTACTGAACACAATAAATGGCCTGCTGAAGCTAGTGGCATTTTCAGAAAATAGAAAAGTTAAATGCAAGCCGGAGGTATTTCAGACATGCATCATTATGCAGAAATGGTG
The DNA here is from genome assembly GCA_900291075.1 of Melanogrammus aeglefinus. Taxonomy (NCBI): domain Eukaryota; kingdom Metazoa; phylum Chordata; class Actinopteri; order Gadiformes; family Gadidae; genus Melanogrammus; species Melanogrammus aeglefinus. The sequence continues at coordinate 186,852 of OLKM01000749.1, forward strand.
CGTGTTCTTTTCTGAGGAGATTGTTGGAATTTCACCATACTTATAACATTGAGCTTTTGCGGTGTTGAATAATTAATTCAATAAAATGAATTCTTCTATGATTGGATAAAATTGCAGCTTTCATCATTTGATTGGAATATTGGTACCAATTACTGCCCCTTTAATTATTTCAACTTTCTAATGCTCAGATGTCCTCATTAATTAATGCACTGATTAAGCGCTGAATTATGTATGTTTATTGCTGCATCAATGTAACTTAACCTGGAGTATTCAAATGATCCCAACCAATAACCTTTTATTTAAAGGGCATAGTCTTCATGAATGGGTCTCTGGTGGCGGCTCTGTGGAGCTACTTTTCAGTGATGGTGGCCTAGATGCAGTTGTCCTTTTGAATCCCGTAATCAAAGTATTTGCGAGACACCCTTGACACCATTTTCAAAAGAACTGAAAGGCCCCTATCCTACTTATCAGTGGATCAATATAGCCATACGTTTCAAACCAAAGAAGTGCAAGGCCCCTATTAGTATTTATCAGCGGTTCGATGTAGCCATGTTAAGGGGTTGAGATGCTCGTCTCTGCATGTCAACCCAGGTCCTGAGTATCTTCCACACGGAAGAAGGGGAGAAGCGGTGTCTCCAAGAGTATACTTGATTTTTACCACTGGATGACTAAATAAACCACAAATTTATCCAGAAAAGCCTACACTCAAAATTGTCAAATTGTTTTGTGCAGCAATCAAAGCATACAGAGAGCAAACTGGCTATAATGGTGATTTGACTTTAAAAATTAAATTAAATTATTAAACCAAATTCCCTTGGACCAACCGCTTTCGCTGGCATGATTATCTTGTTGCAGACACTTTTACCCTATCCTCTCCTCCAATACCCAACCAATCTCCATCCACTCTTTACCCACATCCTGTAACTCTGGCCCCCCCTCACTCCTCGCAACCCATGCTGACAACATGCTTTAGCCCAATTGAACTGACTCACTCGATTCCCCACTGTAATCCTCTATTCTCCATTAATCTTGGTCTTGTCCTACTGACCTCCAGGATGATGAAGACGATCAATCGTCTTCACAAAGCCATGATGGTGTTGGAGTACTTCACCAGCAACTCCTGGGTCTGGAACACTGAAAACCTGAGTATGCTCATGGCCCGGATGAGCCCAGAAGATAAGAAGGTGACATTTTAATGAATTCATCTTCATGGATCTAATCTGTTTTAATACATGCTATTTTCTATCCTCGGGCGTGTGTGTATAGAAACGGCCGACATGAACACTGAGATGGGAGTGTGTCTGATTTACAATGGTGTGATTCAGCGTTGAACCTCGGACCAGCACTGAATAGACGTATTGTCTTTAGCCTGTTCTTGTATTTGCTGGAATTTCAAATGATCAGGACAGTTGGTGAAAGCTTGCATTTCTGCTCCACTTTTGGTCTTGTGATAGAACCTGCTTTCAAATACACATTCCTTGTCTAGATGTCTATAGTGGAGAACATTTATTCAGTTTTTAAGATGAGGAGACCACTGCTGACATTGCAAGTGTTTCGCAATGTCTAGGCAAAGTAGTACAATGGATCTTTGTTTTCTTTACCAACCACAGAAGAGGCCCGTGTTGACGTGAGACTTGAGTCCTTGTTCCCACTATACATGACCAACTCCTCTACCTTCTGTTGCTAGGTGTTCAACTTTGACGTGCGCCAGCTGAACTGGGCAGAGTACATGGAGAGCTACTGCATGGGCACCAAGAAGTACGTCCTCAACGAGGACCTGTCGGGACTCCCCGCTGCACGCAAACATCTCAACAAGTGAGTCTAGACTGGGCCCACATGACCAACTCTGGTTTAAACCACTCCTGACTAGGCTCTACATATTCACTGGAGCTAAATTCAAATGTTGGAATATAACTTTGTCCGTTCTTACATTGATCACTCACTGATCCACAGACGCCTGCAACCCCCCAGATAGTTCCTGCTTTGCCATGATCCATCGGAAAAGCCTTCCTAATGGATAGTCTGTATGATAGAGTGGCAGTTCTCCAACGCTGTAGAAACCTATAATGGGACCGCACAGGCAAGCTGTCAGATGGGACCATGATGCACACGTTTTGTGTTAAACTATAAATAATGAGCATCACCTAAGGATGGTCATAATTTCGCAAGAACTGTGCTAAAATTAATCATAATCGGCTTTATCATTGTCATTGTTGTTGTCGCCGTCGGAAAACGAGAAACCGATTTATTTTAAAAAGGAAGAAGTTGGAGGAAGCCGGTGTCGTGCCAATCTATCCATTGCATGTAACTAGTGCATGCACCCTTCGATATCACCCCGTTCACCCAAGGCTGAATTAAAAGCACATGTTTATCTAAATGTTGTTCATCAACAAGGTTGTAAAGTAGTAACTTCGGGCACATCTTTTTCTTCCGACGTGTTTACGATCTTTATTCATTCATTGCGCCGCTGCCGAACTGACAGCGGTCTACTGAAAACATCTTTCTCGAATGCCGTCTGTTTGTGGTTGCTGGTGACTTAAAGAGGTCAGCCGGTGGCTCTATTACCACTAGTGGAAATGCGTACAGCACCACCTATCGTACCGGGGCATGACATGCTTCGTGCAATGAATGGATTTTCTCCCTGCCATGTATACTCTGGCAATTGCAGTTGTCTAATTGAGGAGCATAATCGAACTATGGCTGTAATCGTATTAAGCGGTCCATATAAATGTACTGTAACGTAGTGTTGTCAAGACCTTTCCACGGTAAGACACACAATTCATTTATTTTTTTACCTTAATGCAGGTAAAGTGATCTACCTTTGCACGTTCAGAAATAGTCTGCATGTTGCATTTCTCCGGTTAGCAAACCTTGTGCTACCAAAGCGGCATCCATTGGTGTATTAGCTATGTGGGTAGAGCGCTAATGGGGGGAGCCATGGAGCCGCCCAATCAAGCAAACATTTTGCCATCATCTTGTCTTTTCGGTAATGCATTCTGGGGATACAAAAGTTATTTTATGGTAGTGTATGTACTAGGCTATACTGTAATTTCCCTCAATTAACCTTATCCACCCTAAAGTAGTTGCAAATCTGTTCTAAAGCAGCACTTGTGTGATTTCAGGCTGAGGAACATCCGCTATGCCTTCAACACCATCTTGGTGGTGCTCTTTTGGCGTGTCTTCATCGCGCGCTCCCAGATGGCCAGGAACATCTGGTACTTTGTGGTCAGCCTCTGCTTCAAGTTCCTCTCCTACTTCCGGGCTTCCTCCACCATGAGATACTGAAGAAGACGCATGAGGTAGATGGAAGAAAGGTTGGCACTTGGAGGCATTGAGAGAGAGAAAAGATGTCTAGGCATGGGGTCCTTCCCTCCGATCCGCCTACTTTTATGTTTACCTGTTTACATTAAAACCAGCTAAACACCATGACCATGCACAGACTGTGGGACTAGTCTCGAGAGTCCAAGGAAGCTCAATGTTGCCTATAGTTAAAAGTATCTCTCCAGAAGGCTCTATTTTTCCCATTTCATATGGATAATGTTTCCCTGGTCCACCGGTCCTAGGCACAGTTCCAGCCTCATGTGATGGAAGAGCAGCACTTGGACTTTTCCTAATGAAACACCAGGTCTACATTAATGCATAATGAGTTGAGAATATATTTACTTTTTGGATTTGTTAGGAAAGTTGCATGGGTTTGGCTTTGGATGATCTCCCTCTCTTGTTTTCCAGCTGTAACTCCTTGTTGAATCATTAACATATTCTAGCTGTACCAGGGCAAGCCCTTGTGTCCAGCGCTAATGTCTTTAAGTGTTTTGAGTATGCAATGGCTGGCTTACAAATGTTGACCAAGCACAAGGTGTTTTCTTTGAAACCTGTGCCTATGGAAAAATATATTATACATTTGAAGAGCTTTTCTTTTGTTATTTTTTTCTGGTCTTTTTTTAAATCCATCTCTGGTCCATCAAGTATTTACCTCCTAAGGTAAAAAAAAAAGAAGAGCTTATGAGATTGATAGGAAGGATGTTAGACCTTTGAGGCACTGTAGGTATAATTATCATGACTTGTATTTTTCATCATTTTGAAACCATACATTTTCTTCTAAATGCCTGAGGTTGGCTGATATCCTATATGATATCCAATTTAAATTCTCTTAATTTAATACATTTTCTTAAAGGTCCAAATTCCCTTTTCCAGATTTTTTTTTCCCCTTGTATTCTCACTTTAAATCCACAATTTCCTGTCTACTACTTGTACGATTATTTTACCTTTAGCAATAAAGTCTATTAATCTGTACTAAGTCCAAACCTTCCCAGGGTTGTATCAGACCTGGACATTTCTGTTTCAGGGTTTGCATCATGGTGGAATCAAATAAAACTTGCTCGTCTTTGAACACAGGCTGACCTGTGTAGCCTTATGTACACCCCACATCCTTCATAATCCCTGTAGTGGTGCGCTTTTTTGTTTAATTCCCCCCCTTTCTCTTGTTACTCGTCATTGTATTCAGTGTTTAACATGGGTTTACCTGGCATTAAAGTTTGGGCTATAAAACCCTAAACTGAGGTTTTTCATGTTCGAGTGGATGACGGAACGACACTGGCCTTGACATTTCTGCAGGATGAGTGATGGACATACGGTTTATAGGATAAAATTGCACTCCTGCGAAAAACTTGGCATGACCTATGCCGGAAGGTTCAATTGTAAATCAATGTGAAAGAACGGCAAACATGTTATCTACCACAAAAGGATGTTAACATGACTACAAGGATATGAATGTGACTGTCGAGTTGCCTGTCAGTAAACAGTTTGTGTACATTTAATGTTTTCCTGTGAATGTAACCAATTACGCAACATGTTATTTAATACCTTTTTTTGCACAGTGGCAAGCTTCCCAATACTCACTGCACGGATCACTGTCATTTTGTTTTATGAAATCTTTTAAATCTCTGCAGTTTTTTCAACTTTATATCCGCACAATGTCTTGCAAGTGGGATCATTGGGCAGTTTTGGGGTTGTTCTGTCCGTTTAGTATGTGCTCTGGTACGGTGTGGAGTCTCCTGTCTAAGGATTATTGGAAAAATGTAATTCAGGGTTCCTTCAACATTAATAGTTGATAACTGAGAAGGATTTATTGTGCCTTTGCACATTCTGTTATGTCAGGGTGTAGACGTTAGTGGATCATGGCCATGTCTTGTGTTTTCACAAATCACTTCCTGTTCGTTACAGCTGCATCATTGCCATGATTATGCATTCAGGAAATCTAAAGAATCCAGACTTTTCATTTGCCATTAAACACCCCAGAGCTCTTGTACTTTTAAAATCGATTACTGATGGGAACGTTTTTTCCTTTTTCTTATCTCAAAATTTGTTTTTATATATATTTTTGACTTATGGGTTCACATTTAGTATGTTTTCTTTTTTTTTTTTTGTTAACTGCCAAGTCATTTTTGTCTGCTGTGTGTTAAACATTGTGCTTGTTGCTAACCCACACAAATTCTATCCATTGATTTTGTTCTACTCTTTTAGGCTTTCTTGTCTTGTCTCCAAGATCACCTGCGCTCGATCGATTAAGCTTGAAGTGAGCCGGAAGGTTTGGACGAGTACCCCTTTACCATATTGTTTATATTTTTTTGCCTTCTGTTCTTGGTGTCCACCTCTCCATAATATTTCATTACCATACACAGTCACGTTATTTGAGGTGCAGCTCACAAATGACAGCCATTGTGTGTATGTATGTGTGCGTGTGTGCGTGTGTTTTTTCATTGGGACTTAAACAAGTTCTTGCATTGTCAATGGTAACCTCTTAAAAATAAATGAATCAATGGGTGCCTTGTTTGTAAATTTAAAAAGAATAAAGTTAACTATATTTAACTCCTTGAAGCATTTATTTCCTCCTTTCTGTCTTCCTGATTAGTTCTAGTGTAACCGTTACTGGTATCGCTGGATTTTTGCAAATTTCTAAATAACCAATACACAGGAAAGTACCTAAACTACAATAACTTAAATGAGTGGCTTACATGACTAGATTTGAAAGTCTCCTCATCAATCCTATATTTATCCAGGTAGAAATTCATTGAGATTAAAATCTCTTTTACGAGAATGACCAAGAAAGCAGCACCATGATAAAATAAACACAATCAACAGTCACATAAATTCTCACAAGCCACACTCTGTACCAGTCAATGTACAGTACAAGATCAGGGACACGACTTATGTAAAAAACGTAACTTTTACAAGCAGTTGCATTTTCCAAGAGTACCATCTTCCCTGTCCTTTAGCATTGCTTTGGATTCTTCTAAGGGAACCAGCTGTGCCAGCTTCAGGTCCTTTTGTACAGTGTCCCAGGCAGAGGGCACAGCGTATTTAAAGGCCTTTTTCCCTAACTCAGTTCTAGCCCAGGGTAACATCTGTAACACATCTCTAGAGCGCAAACCATAATTACCTTTGTTTGCAGACATGTATACACATAAATAGGAGGGGACCAGTCCAATGAGACACTTATAAATAAAAAAACAAACAGTGTGAGAGTCTGCGTACAGAGAGCGATGGATATTTTGCCGTGGCATATTGGGTACAATGATGGACACGATTTACTAGTTCAGGGTTCTGTCTCTGAAGCCTCCCTATACCTGCGCCAACTGCAGCCAGGAAGCCCTGAAAGGAACTGAGTCACCACTGTGGTGCCTGGTGGTGCTGGCCTTGCTGCCTAGCATCAACAGGAACCCGCAGGCTTACAGGGATTTAGCTGGGTGGGGTCCCCGCTGCTATGGTGATGTTAGACAACACGTAATCTCCCAGAATTCCCTTAAGCTTAATTGCTGGATAGCCTCTGTTAATGATGCCCACAGATGTTTACATTGGGGAGTATCGGCTTTTGTTTTTCTGGGTATGGTGTTGGGTGATCTATCTCACCTGCTGTGTGAATTATGAGAATACCTTTTAGAAAGAAAGACTGAAAACTGGGCTAATGATCTGACATATATGGCATAAACATTTGAGCAGATGACAGACTACACACTGTGGGTGTGGGTGTGTGTGTTTTCTATTTGACGATCAAACGTTCCCGAATAAAATAAAACCCCTTAACTTCAATTGGGAAGTCTGTTGAACACTAAGTTTGGACTGATATATCTCTGACGTCCGTACTCCTCCACTAATGTTAGAAAAGTGATGTGTTGTTACTTTTCAGCGTAAAGTAGCTCACAGAACACAAGGTTACACCAGTTTAACTATTGAACTCAAGGGCCACTCAGTTACTTTGTTTCATATCAAACCATTTTAGAATATCCATCAAGGCTAAATGTGCAGTTCTCACTCACACTAGTGCTCCCACTCTGCATCAAACACAACGGAAGGTAGGTCGCTGTGTTTTCTGCGTGTCTGATTTTGGGAAATAACAGTGTGGAGCACAGGTACTGACATTGTTCCGTAAAGTTTACAGGCTTTTGTTTAGGTGTTATACTCTATTTCCTGTTTTCCCCCTCAATGTTTCACTGTTTGTTGGCAACATGGGTCTTTGTATTTGCGCTTGTTATCTTCATGTTCTAAATTTAATTAAATCAGATAAGGACATAGTAAACATATTTAGGAGGAATTTCTGTGTTTTTCGTGGACCATCAGTAAATGTGGGTAAAACGTTGGAATAATATGTTGTTTTGAAACTAATAAGATGTCTGCCCACATTCCACACTCCCCACCATTCAGTTTCACTGGCTTGTTAAAGAGGCATCCTCATTCTCCCACTGCAGTCGCTCACACATCCCCCTGCTATGGCCTAGTAGCAACAATGCACACGTTTGCTATGAAGGTCTACACTGCTCTGATATCCCTCTGTTTCTGCCTGGACATGGGTGAAGAATATCCTACAAATACAGGTATATCATTCAATGGATATAATTCCTGTGTGTGTGCGCGCGTGTGTGTGTGCGCGCGTGTGTGTGTGTGTGTGTGTGTGTGTGGTGTGTGTGTGTGTGTGTGTGTGTGTGTGTGTGTGTGTGTGTGTGTGTGTGTGTGTGTGTGTGTGTGTGTGAAATGACAGGGACGGATGTTATATCTGTGTCTACATAATGCATGGGGAGGTGTACCGATGAAGCTCTGTTAACTAGCAGGCTCCTACCCAGCTCATAAATGTGGAGCTCCTGAGGGCCGGAGCCCCATGGACCAGGCCCTGAGGGTTGTCGGTGGGACAGAGGCCCGCTACGGATCACATCCCTGGCTGGTGAGTCAACCTCGCTTCTGAGCTTCTCCCTTTTCCTCTAGCTGCGTTCATTATCAAGTACATCGGGTCCTTTGTTTCATTGTGTAGCATATTGAACAAGTATAATGGTGTTAAATGCACTACAACCATGCATGCATGTTCTTATCAGGTAATTGTTTGGCCACACTGATGCTGATCCTTGATATTACATTTCTTTATCAATATAAAATATATAAATAATTTAACATAAGAACCAATGAGAGGAGGCTGAAGAACATTTCCATAGAATATCAACCAATCGCCTCACTCCCGTGACAGTCCCTTGACATTGAGGAGTTGTGTGCTGGTCACCCCTCAGGTCTCGCTGAAGATGAAAGGATCTCATTTCTGTGGTGCGGCTGTCCTTACAGACAGCTGGCTGATGACTGCGGCCCACTGCTTCACCTCCACCTCCAGGTACACTTCACCTGATCCATGCCTGGATGCACTTTCTCTCCTCATCTCATTTCAACATGATCAGACTTCAATGTCAATGTATTCATAAACACATCCTAGGTCAAGAACTGAGGTTTGTGTTGCATGGAATCTCTCTCTCTCTCTCTCTCTCTCGCTCTCTCTCTCTCTCTCTCTCTCTCTCTCTCTCTCTCTCTCTCTCTCTCTCTCTCTCTCTCTCTCTCTCTCTCTCTCTCTCTCTCCCTCCAATATGTGGTGTAATTTGTTATTACCCTTCAGGTTGTTTCAGCCTCAAATGGAGAAGCAGGGCAATGTAATCATAGAAAGCCAGACAGCTTTGGTGGGTTAAAAACAGGATCTTATTATGTTGATGCTCTTTGGTATCTTGTTAAAGGATGGCCAACATCTTTCCTCCCCCTCTCTGTACGCTGATAAAGAAACACCCTCACTGGCATCACAGCCGTGGTGGGAGAGTATGACCAAGGATCACGTGACGAAGAGGAGCAGGCCTTCCTCATCAAGAACGTATCCGTCCACGAGAGGTTCCACCACGCCGCCCCCATGAGCTACGACATCGCCCTGGTGGAGCTAGTGGGCCACATTCAGCTGGGCACGTTACTCTTCCTCTGTGCCGCACACAGTACATGTTACCAGAGAATGTCTGAGTAGACAGGCTCTGATACTACTCTTTTTCGGTATTGTCTAGCAGGTTCATCATAAAATAAAATGTCTGACATATAATATTTCATTTATCTGTGATAAAAATATAGTTATAAATCCTTGTTGTGGATGAAATTTATTCAGTATTATTTGGATATCCTTGTCCTTTTAAATTAATCCACTGTGTTGATATCGTTTGGTTGGTTGAATTCTTTCTTTTTAACAGAACCTGTGCGGTCACCATTGGCAGCCACTCTTCCTCTGCAACCAAACTAGCCTATGGTGTACCGCAGGGTTCCATTTTAGGTCCTATTTTATTTTCAATATATATGCTCCTACTCGGCCAACTTATCCAGCGGCAAAAATGTTTATTTTCACTGCTATGCTGACGACACACAGATATACCTCCCGCTGAGACCCAACGATCCGAGAAGCCTAGCTGCTGTTTCAGACTGCCTCAAAGACGTGAACCGCTGGATGGCCCATAACTTCCTCCAACTTAACAACTCCAAATCTGAAATAATACAGTTCAACCCGCCGACCACCATCACCAGTCCCATCAGTCTCGGTCCATTATCCAGCAATATCAAGCCCACTGCCAGAAACGTAGGTGTCATTTCAGATTCAGACTTGTACAGAGTTGTACAGTCCTGTTTTCTCCACATCAAAACTATTTCTAAAATATATATTTTTTTATCACACCCCGACCTCGAAAAAGTCATTCATGCCCTCATATTCTCGCATCTAGATTACTGCAACTCGCTGTTAACCGGCATCAACCAAAAACCAAAAAAAAATGTAAAAAAATCTCCCGCCTCCAGTTGGTTCAAAATTCAGCAGCTAGGCTTCTCGCTGGTTTTAACAGATGACATTGCATCACTCCTGTCTTAGCTTTGTTTTTTGCAATGGCTCCCTGTCTATTTTAGAATCGATTTAAAGATTTTATTGATCACTTTTAAGGCTCGTCAAGGTTTAGCCCCCGAGTACATCACAGACATGCTGACCCCGTACAAGCCTCTAATAGCCTTTGATCTGCGGGTGAGGCCCTCCTTACTGTTCCAAGGTCAAGGCTCAAGACTACAGGTGATCAGGCTTTCTTCACCTGGGCGCCTCGGCTTTGGAATGACCTGCCTGCGGAGATAAAGCTTGCAGAATCAGTAACCTCTTTAAATCACTTCAACACATTTTTATAGACTCGCTTTTAAATTATGCCGTCTTTTTATTCTTTCTATTCTCTTTCTAAATGTCTTCCTAAATGTGTTATGTCAAAGCACTTTATAAACCATTGTTTTTAAATAAAGACATTGTTTTTTTGTTTTTTTAGGAGCTCATGTCCAGCCAATCTGTTTGCCTTTACCCGAGGAGAGCTTCACATCTCCAGCCAGCTGCATGATGGCTGGTTGGGGTAGGGTGAGAGAAAGTAAGAGGTCTTAAAAGAATCCCCCAATACCAATAATACCTGATCACTTTATTTGATCTTCCCACTCTATTCTTTATTCCGCTGTACATTAGTAACTTCTCATTCCTTGCACGGTGACAGGGGGGCGCGTGGCTGTGGTTCTGAGAGAGGTCCGGTTGGACCTGGTGGATCAGGCCAGGTGTAAGCATGTCCTGGACACGGTCAGGACCTCCGTGCAGTACCAGGCAGCAGGCCAGCCTCAGCCCGCCTTCACCGTACTCTGTGCTGGGCCTGAAAGAGGAGGGAAGGATGCATGTCAGGTACTCTAACAAAACAACACCTTGTGATTGTTAAACAAATTGATATCTTTTTTGTATAATTAAGGGCCATTGATCCTTATTAATTGCTGATAGATTGACTGGTTGATTGAAAAATACATGGTCATTCATGAAGGATATTTTCAAATTCAGACGTGTCTTTGAAGGTTAGAATTTGGAAAAAGGGTTCAACACGAGTGCCCTAACCCTAATAAATACCTATCCAACACAATTGCACTCTGCCTACGCCTGCAGTCCTCCCTCATGGGCTCCCTCCCCCTCCTCCTCGTCCTCCTCGTCCTTGTCCTCCTCCTCGTCCTCCTCCTCGTCCTCCTCTGTCTCCTCTCCCTCCTCCTCCTCGTCCTTGTCCTCAACCTCCTCCCCCTCCTCCTCCTCCTCCTCCTCCTCCTCCTCCTCCTCCTCCTCCTCCTCCTCCTCCATCATCATGGTTCTCCCTCCTGGCCCCAGGGGGACTCTGGGGGCCCCTTGGGGTGCCGTGTGCAGGGCGGCGGCCGCTGGGCGGCTGTGGGCGTGGCCTCCTGGGGGAAGGGCTGCGGACGGAGCTGGGGAAGCAACCGGAGCCGGCCGCCCGCGCACCGGGGCTCCCCTGGCGTGTTCACTGACGTCAGGCTGCTGCTGCCCTGGATACGCCGCACGCTGAGAGCAGGCAGGTGACGGGGGGCGCGGGGGCTGCTCTGTTAGGGGTCTCCAGGGGACAGCCGTTAGCCTGGGGACAACCGTAACCCCGTTTAGCCAAACACTGCTCCCAATGCAGTAAGAGGAGCCCGTGCAGTGTTAGTCTGAGCACGGTAATGGGATGATGGGCAGGTTTATCTACACCACCTCACTTCATGGGTGTCGTAGTCACTGTGTTTGTATGGGAAAAGCACAAAAGGTCCTACTGGTTCAATGTTTTTTAACCTATAGTTAAAAATGCATCAACTGTGTTAGCTGTTGGTCCAACAAGTCAAGTAAGAGTTTGTTCTTTTATTCATTCAGAAAGTACAATGTTGTGCAAACATTGTGGAAAGGGCCAAAACCATTTGTTAATATCTTCTGTGTGTGCGTGTGTGTGTGTGTGCGTGCGTGCGTGCGTGCGTGCGTGCGTGCGTGCGTGTCGTGTGTGTGTGTGTGTGCGTGCGTGCGTGTGTGGTGTGTGTGTGCGTGCGTGCGTGCGTGCGTGCGTGCGTGCGTGCGTGCGTGTGTGTTCCAGGCCTCCAGAGCTGTGGGGTGAGAGACGGGCCTGTAGCTGACAGTTTAGGGATCATCAGAAACCCTGCCCTTCCTTGTCATCACTATAGCAACAACGAGTGGGTCACAGCATAACCCGAACGTTAGAACAAACTCAGCATAGAATCACCAGGAGAGTTAAACACCTGAGGGCCTGGCTGTCTGTGAGGAAGACAGACACTATGAGCTATGCTCATTTAACACTGTAAAGTAACAAAGATGTCACTTTTTAGATGAAACCTGACCAACAGGAAATGCCAGTACTTCTGTTCTGTGCCCTTCTGTTGCCAACACGAAGGGTGGAGCTGTGGGAGTATTATGGCCTGTTTTGTCTTGAAGTCAGCCGTTATATCAAGAGCGACTCAAGTAGGCCAGGACTATGAAGTAAACTGCTCATAGGTAAATCAATAGTATTAAACTAGCTGAGATAATCTCTCTCTCTCTCTCTCTCTCTCTCTCTCTCTCTCTCTCTCTCTCTCTCTCTCTCTCTCTCTCTCTCTCTCTCTCTCTCTCTCTCTCTCTCTCTCCTCTCTCTCTTCTCTCTCTCTCTCCCTCCCTCTCTCTCTCTCTCTCTCTCTCTCTCTCTCTCTCTCTCTCTCTCTCTCTCTCTCTCTCTCTCTCTCTCTCTCTCTCTCTCTCTCTCAGGTTTTGCACGTGGACCATCCAGGCTCCACCAGGCTACAGCATTCTGTTGGAGTTCCACCATCTTGACCTCGAGAATGACTCCCAGTGTCTCTTTGACCGACTCACTGTGGCTGTGGGTACCCACGGGCCTGTTGGTGAGGTTAAACATGCACAGGAGCACATATTTATATATATATAAATATATATATATATTTACTGTATATACAATTCAGAACTATAAACAGTATAACATGTTGTTCCCCTCTGCATCTCTTATTGTCCTTCCTCCCCTGGGTCCCTGTTCTTCTTCCTGGGGAACTGTACTTCCCACCAGGAATATACTGTGGCCGCGTCCCACTCGGCCCAGTCCTTTTGAATAACTCCCAGAGTGCAACACTCTCCTTCTCCTCTGACGTTAGCAAAACAGGAAGTGGATTTGTCATCCACCACCGTGCAGTGATGGGACACCTTCCACCTGTTTTCAAATGTAAGGCCCTCTCTCTCTTTCTCTCTTTTTTTCTCTCTCTCTATTTCTCTCTCTCTCTCTCTCTCTCCGACCCCTCCTCTCCCCCCCCCACCTCTCTCTCTCTCTCTCACCCCTCCTCTCGTCTCTCTCTCCCTCTCGTCTCGCTCTCTCTCTCTCTCCCTCTCTCCCCCCCCCTCTCTCTCTCTCTCTCTCTCTCTCTCTCTCTCTCTCTCTCTCTCTCTCTCACTGATTCATGAAGGATTTGGGTGTTCCCATACACAATGACCACGTATATCACTGGGCTATTTTGTGCATGCAGCGTACGGTATGGTGGTTGTCGTCGACGACCAGAGTATTGTGCAAAGCCCCAATTATCCAGATGACTACAGTAACAACTTCACCTTCACCTGGGTCATCTATGCTCCACAGGGTCATGTTGTCAAGGTGACTCACACGCACACGCACACATGCTGCAAGCTGCTATCACTATGGCTATCTGTAAAATATTAAGTGCAACTATATTAATCACAGAGGGAGATATTTATGAAGTTGAACATGGACTTTTCTTGAAAATTGCAAAGTCAAGATGAAGATGTTGACTCAATCCCTATATTATCTGATATTGCATTGCAGGGCATTGAAAAAGAAGTTGGAAACAAAGATTAAGAGTTTCCTGTAGTGTTGTTGTGCTGAAAGGCATGGAGATCATTGGTTTATTTGGCCTTCCCAGCTGGACTTTGCTGACTTTGACCTGGAGGAGTCAGACGGCTGTCTCTACGATTCCCTCGTTGTCCTGGGAGACGTAGCAGGTTTGGATCAACTCGGTGAGATCAATGTTGTGTTGCTATAGGTTACATCACTACAATTGAAAACCTCATTGCATTGAAAGGTGTGGACCAATGAGAAACATGTTCAAACCAATCAAATTGGAAAATGTGAGTGAATACGACGACTAATATCTCAGTATTATCCGTTAAAGGTCACATATTATACCACCAGGTCTGACCAGCCATTTTGAAAATCTGCCACTTCTGACAGCATAGGTGGGTGTGTCCAACTAGATGTATGACGGATAGATGAGCAACGTCTGCTACACTCCACTGGGTAGGCTGGTAGACTGATCTATCCAGTAAACATCTAGGTGGACACGACCACTAGTGATGTCAGAGGCAGAGGCAGATCAAAAAAAAAGACGTCTCACAGCTGGTGGTGTAACCTGTCACCTTTAACATCCCGTGATGATATCTTGCTCTCTCTCAGTGTGCCCTAGCAGGCTCAATGCCTTGATACAATACACTGGATAAGCAGTAGAGTGTTTGTTCTGCAGTGGTGCTGTGTGGCCGCTGGGTCCCTCCCTCCGTGCTGTCCTACGACCGGGTCATGGTGCTCCAGCTCACCACAGACGCCACGCTGACACACAGAGGCTTCAGGGCATCGCTGGCCTTCATCCACCTTGCAGGTGAAGGAATTGTTTTTGTGTGTGTGTGTGTGTGTGTGTGTGTGTGTGTGTGTGTGTGTGTGTGTGTGTGTGTGTGTGTGTGTGTGTGTGTGTGTGTGTGTGTGTGTGTGTGTGTGTGTGTGTGTGTGTGTGTGTGTGTGTGTGTGTGTGTGTGTGTGTGAGAAATAATGTTTTACCAAAATACACACGAGAGAAAGAGGAACTGTGCAATTGTGTGTGTGTGTGTGTGTGTGTGTGTGTGTGTGTGTGTGTGTGTGTGTGTGTGTGTGTGTGTGTGTGTGTGTGTGTGTGTGTGTGTGTGTGTGTGTGTGTGTGTGTGTGTGTGTGTAAATGGTCTGCATTTATATAGCGCTTTATCTGTAACCAGTGGCCAACCAAAGCGCTTTACAATATTGCCACACAGTCACCCATTCCTACACACATTCACACACCGACGGCACAGCCAGATCGTCAGGAGCAGGTCAGGGTGAGGTGTCTTGCTCAGGGACACCTCAACACTCAGATAGGAGGATCTAACTAGCAACCTCGCGGTTACCAGCCAACCCGCTCGACCTCCTGAGCTAGTGCCTCCTGAGCTAGTGCCGTGTGTTTGTTACTGTTTTTCTGTGGCTTTGCTTTTGCAACACTACCTAACCTAACTGCTCTGTTTGTCTGCAGACCTGCACAACGAGGAGAGGTCAGATACAGCGGCATGGCAACCCAACCAGACAGACCAACAGGCAGACACACAGACAGGCCAACAGACAGATGTGAAGACAGGCCTTCAGACGGACATACAGACAGGCCAACAGACGGACTCACAGACAGGCCAACAGACGGACACACAGACAGACCAACAAACGGACACACAGACAGGCCATGAGACGGACGTACAGACAGGCCCCGTGATCGGTGGACAGATGGACAACCGGGACGATTTGTCAGCTAGTTCCCGGAGCACACAAACCTATGGCTGGTGGTTTTGAATCCTTCCTTTTCCTTTTTTTTTTAATTGGCTCCACAGCTCCACATTTCCTAACTTACGTACGCTGACATACTCCTTTTTCTTCTTGAATGTCCCTTTTCCTTTTCGGAAAAACCCCACCCCAGGGCCATTAGCACCATAACAACCAGGGAACCACTTATTTCCCTGAACCGGTGAATCACACTGAGTCACCAGCACATTGCTGAATCACTGCCAAAATATCAGCCCATAAACTGTCCCTCCGGCAGTATACTGTTAGTCGGCTGCTATTCAGCATCTGGCCTGCGCATCCTCATCCCAAACTAAACAATGCAATTCGCACACAGACTTTTCAGAGTGTCAGAGGCCCCCGCTGGAAAAAATCCACTTTCCGATGAGCTGCATTCCTGCATGACGCTCGTTTGCCTAGCGGCAAGTTCTGGTTCGCACCAGTCCTGTTTGGACTTGTGTGTGCGTGTGTGCTTCTTGCCTGTACCACATCCATAAAATGTATACGAGTGGAACACATGGATACTCTGCATGTCTGTGTCCTGCAGACGTTGAATTACCCGTCTTCAACTCAGTGACTACTAGGTCCTAGAATATTCTTTACTCATTTGAAACTATTAACCTCAAACTAGTTTTCTTTTTTTTCTCTTTCCTCGCTTTTAAATCTCTATTTTTCTTTCGTATTTTTGTTAGCACTGTGTGTGTATCAGTGCTTTATTTTAACCGTTCAAAGTAACATATACCAGAGACCTATTAGTGTGTCAGTGGGAAATTTGACACTGACCTTTACAACCGAGGAAACTGAAGCCTGTTAGGAGTATACAGACAGCAGTCAGTCTCTATGCACTGGTCCCAAATGGAAATCAAAGTACTTCTCCATTCTAACTTCTGGTCGAATTTCTTACGCACACACACACAGACACACACACACACACACACACACACACACACACAAACACACACTTGCACAAACACATGCGCAGTGGCACACACAAAAGCAAGAAGAAAATAAAGAAAAGCGTCTTAAGCCTATGACTAGCCTCTGGACTCTGGGCTGCGGAGTCAAACAGACAGCTGGTTCTCTGAGGGATGTTATTCAATCAGGAACTGGTCTGGAACTATGGTTCACTTTGAGTTTGTGTGGCAGTGATTTTGTATGCATGCATGTATGTGTGAGTGTGTGTGTCTGTGTGTGTGTGTGTGTGTGTGTGTGTGTGTGTGTGTGTGTGTGTGTGTGTGTGTGTGTGTGTGTGTGTGTGTGTGTGTGTGTGTGTGTGTGTGTGTGTGTGTGTGCATTTGTGTGTGTGTGTGTGTGTGTGTGTGTGTGTGTGTGTGTGTGTGTGTGTGTGTGTGTGTGTGTGTGTGTGTGTGTGTGTGTGTGTGTGTGTGTGTGTGCAAGCTCTGGTTGGTTAGCCGTGGTTGGGAAAGAGGCGTCTGAGGTTAGAACTCTGCCCTGGATAGTGCACCTTCTCCTGTATACTGAGATAATCTGCACTGGGGTCCTTGTCACCCCCCCCCCCCCCCCCCACACACACACACACACACACACACACACACACACACACACACACACACACACACACACACACACACACACACACACACACACACACACACACACACACACACACACACACACACACACACACAATACATGTACAGGCATGCAAACACAGGTAAGAAGCTTGCATTTATCTGTGATCTCTTCAGATGAGCTATTCCCTGTAATCATTAAAACCTAAGCCTATAAAGACCGGTTTACACACTAGGGTGCAACAACAAAGGTTTCGGTAATTAACTCCAGTTGCCATGGTACACATCCAAATGATCCAACAAAGGCTATGAGGATTGACATCTCTGTGTTCATGCCTCTGTGAAAAGGGTCTATTTGTATGTAATGGGATAGGCCAACATCATGTATTCTAGCAAATGAAAAGTGTGTTGAGCCTTTTTTAAGATATCATGTTAAACAATAAATACTAAATTCAACTTGTTTGAGTATCGTCCACATTCCGTTCCATATGATTGTTCGTGGTGTTTGTCTTTTAGCTCCACATTCTTAACCTTTATTTTCCCTCAAGTTTCTCTCAATCATTGTTTAAATAACCCATTCATGTGGGTGCTCTTCTTTTCTACATACACATCGTTGTGTTAGCTTTGGAAGTTGGCATTCCCTCAGTATATGACCACATCACATTGCCTAGAGAGCGCTTTTACCATACATTCATGTAGCTGTAACTCTAACACACTCTAGAGACAGAGAGTCTGTGGCTAAGCTGGCCATGGAAACTACCGGAGCCCAAAAGCGTGCCTGGCCGCATGCACGACCAAGCCCAACAACAACAGTTGTCTGTCTGTTTTCACTTGCTCTCTGCATGCATGAGCATGTTAATACATGCTCATTTGCCTGTTAAATGCGGAAAGATATATCTATGGGCTGTTTTTCTATTGTGTTATGCCCTCAGGGAAGCCTGGTTGCCATGGGTGATTCTTCACCCAACTGACCCAAGATACAATGCCTCCTCTTGGGGCTGTAATGCTGCTCTGCTCCAGCTTGCCTCTCCCCTGCCTCTCAATGAGCATGCTCAGATCATGTGCCTGCAAGAGCATCATGGGAGCCAGGACAGGTTACCTGCCCAGGTGTGCATTGTCTCAGGGTGGATTCTACTAGAAAGTAAGGATTACTCCACAATTTTTGTTTCACACCCAAAAATTCGCAGTTACAATAGCATTTTCATTTTCATTTTCATTTTCTTTTTCTTTTTGAAAGTGTTAAACAAATCTCACCTTATGACCTGGTATGGGCACCCCCAGATACTTGAAGCCAAAGCTTGCATGAACGGACATGATGCGTTTCATGTCAAGAGGATGTTTAACCAACACACAACAGCAGACTTTTCCCCTAAGGGCTACACAAAACACAATCCTTGAAATCTTTTACCAACTCTAAATAGGCCTATTGCAGTTTTATTGAGTTATTATATTATAACCTTGAAATATTCTACAAACTCTTAATATTGCAGTGTTATCGTGTTATTATATGATATATTAATACCGGTATATACATTATATAATTGACACATGACCTGTGCTCTCAGGTCACATCACTGCGTATACAGACAAAAGTGAAAATAAATGTTGCGGAATGTGTTAGCCACCACGCTGGTGAAGCTGTGAAGTGTGTCTGTCCGGTGTCACAGTACCAGTCTCAAACGTTGTGTATGGTGAGGAGTTCTTTCCTTCCTCAACTAGACGCATGACACATAGAGAAGATATATAAATCTTTAGTTTATTCAATTCTATGTATAGATTACTCCAGACTGTTATAAGCCAGAGCTTTAGACTGCTGGCCCTAAAGTGTGCTATAGGCTACATTTGTATTTGTAAGTAAATATACTATGGAACAGTCTCAAAGCGGCAACGATGAAATGTTTGGTATTTGCATAGTGCCTGCCCTCTGGTGAAACTTAAGGGGATTGCTGCCCCTATCAATAATGTAAATGGTTTGCGCCCTCTTGCGAAACGTTTTGGAAGTGTACTATTATGAACCTGGTTTTTTTTTTTTTTCAAATAAGCTACATCTAACAGCTTTATTGTCGACTTCCTCCTCTTAACAGGAAGTAGAGTCAGTAAGCAATATAGTAAAGCAATAAAAAAAAAATAGTAAATATAGGAAATGATTGAACTTGAACTTGTCGTCTTCTTGGCGTCACAGTGGGCCTACGGGAAAAACATGTGGAAGCCCCAACACACCAGCTGGGTTCACCTCTCTGGCTGCACTCAGATACGAGATAGGGGACTATCTCAGAGGTCAGTAGCCTAACCAGACTCGCTGATGTAATAAAACCGTTTTTAACTTCTACTGTGTTGGTCTTTTATATTTGGCAATATTTCTGCATTTGTTGTGGCGTGTGTGTGTGTGTGTGTGTGTGTGTGTGTGTGTGTGTGTGTGTGTGTGTGTGTGTGTGTGTGTGTGTGTGTGTGTGTGTGTGTGTGTGTGTGTGTGTGTGTGTGTGTGTGTGTGTGTGTGTGTGTGTGTGTGTGTGTGTGTGTGTGTGTGTGTGTGTGCGTGTGTGTGTGTGTGTAACAGCACTGCAGGTAGAGCACAATCCAGAGCTCAGGAGTGTGTGTCACCAACAGGCCGAGGCCACCAGGGGGAGTATGGAGCAGGGGAACAACGATGGGGAACAACGATGGGGCAAAGGTTCAGATGATGAGGACAGTGAACCTGAATCCTCAAGGCTGGACTATTACAACTAGTCTGCTGGTCCTGATCATTTGTCATTTAATTTGGTCATTTAATATGGTCCTCAACATAGTGACAACATAAAAAGTAAGGTTGTTAAAGTTGACCGGGAGATTAAAGAGGATGCAGAAGCACTTTTATGAAAGTAATTGATTAAATCTGTGGTAGCACACTATAATTATTATCAGATATAATTAAACTACACACTGTGTAACACCTTGATAGGGATATCACATCATAAATATCAAATAAGGGTATAAAGGGTCAAAAGAGTGTCCAAGCCCCGTGTTCTACTCCTCTGGTATGGTTAGAGCAGAGAAAGGAGAAAATGGAGTTTCATGCTTATAATTATTGTGGACAATGTCACCAGGTTATATGTTTTCCTGTTTAATGAGTGTAAAACCTGGACAAAATAAATGTGCTGCTTTTATTTATGCTTCTATTTCCTGGTTTCATTTCTAATTATTATATTCTTTCATTGATATTATCATGCTCTCCATACTACTTGGTGATCAAGGCACCAAAAAAGGGTTATTGGAATCTAGTAAATATCCCTTTACTAAGTTGAATCAATCAGAATTGCATTTGATC
>OLKM01000749.1:208380-229986 GCA_900291075.1 Melanogrammus aeglefinus
GGGTCTGGCAGTATGTCCCACTATGTTCTGCTATGCAGTCTAGTGGCCACCTAAACACAAACATATGCTCTCTAAAGTATGTTTATTAGATATGACCTTGAGTTGTAAACATCTGAATGTGGGTGTTTTATATATTGTGTTGAGGGATTATATTGATATAGCCACAGTATTGTTGAATATCTGATTCTGATTGGTCATTGCCTTCTCAAGGGAGTGCATTATTTTCAAGAACGTTTCACCCCATGGCCCTTTTGAGTTTCAAACCGGTGCACCACACGTCCAAAACAACGGTTGAAACGGTTGAATAGGGCTATCGGCCAGCTGGTTTCCCTTGACAGCGCAGAAATGGACGCCATGGAGGAATTTATTTTAATTTCAGCTGATTAAAGTTGATAAGAAAAACATAACAGTATATATAAAAGTTAACTAAAATCTTATTCAATTGATGGTAAACTGCGTCATAAGCAGATTCAAATGTGCCTTGTATCATATACTTCTATTCCTAATTACATTGCCAACTTATTTGAGTCTGTTTGGGGGGTTTTCTGGAAATATAGACAATTTATAATGTGACCTCTGATTGGTGGTGCTACTACAATTTGGAACTATTGACAGATTCTTAATCCCTATTGTTGGTGTTTATAATAATCACTTTAATGGTTTAAATATTCATTTGAAAAAATTTATTTTAATTGTATATGAGTATTTAACACAACAAAGGGATTTGGAGAGAATCTGGTCTTCACAATGCATCTTGGGTAATTTACCTATCAAGCAAGTGTGTGGTTCTGACGGTGTCCTGGTTCTGTCCTTCAGTCAGGTGGTCTCCTAGTGTGTGTGTGTGGTTCTGATGGTGTCATGGTTCTGTCCTTCAG
This sequence comes from Melanogrammus aeglefinus, assembly GCA_900291075.1. Classification (NCBI taxonomy): domain Eukaryota; kingdom Metazoa; phylum Chordata; class Actinopteri; order Gadiformes; family Gadidae; genus Melanogrammus; species Melanogrammus aeglefinus. The sequence continues at coordinate 209,256 of OLKM01000749.1, forward strand.
TCAGGTGGTCTCCTACGGTTCTGTTCGGCTCAGGAGAGACCTGGACCGCTGCCTCTGTACAGATCACCACGACGATGGCTGTGTTCGATACTGCTCGGCCAATCGAATGCGCTCAGAGTAAGGAAGTTATGCATTTTTTAACATACTGAAAAATACATGTGTATGACACACACGCACACACGCACACACGCACACACACACACACACACACACACACACACACACACACACACACACACACACACACACACACACACACACACACACACACACACACTTCACTAACTTTGGATTTTACAACTTTTCAGTGTGAAAACATCTCAAGTCAAGAAACAGACCTCCATACAACAGAACCGGCGCAAGGCATTGTGGGAGAGAAACACAGAACCGGAATGGCGCGACCCAAGGAAGAGCGGCGGGAAGGAGAAACGCCGGTAGCTCAGAGGGCCACTTGATGTCACCAACGGACGCCCAGCTTTAGAGCATCCCTCTCTTCATTTCCCCGACGATGGTTTGGAAGTAACAAACGTTTGGTTTCACAAACAGTCGAACAGAGCCGAAAAAAAATCAACCCACTTATTCTCAAACATGTGTTATCTCTGTCCACATAAGCTGACATTCCAAGCATTAAGAGGACGGGATGATTGACTGGACTTAATGGATGAATGACCAAAATGGACCCAAAGTATATGTAAACTTTGAGGACTTGAACCCTGTGGCCTGAGGCTGAGTCCAGACCGGACATCACTGCGGCGGGGGGCCGCAGACGCGGATCACGGAAGAACAAGAAACAGTTTAAATGCGGGACTAAACCGCGCGTCAAAACAGTTGGACAGGGTGGACCGTGCGTGGACCGCTGCTTTATGACTCCTCCGGCCTGGAGAATGGACACATATAATAAGAATAACACCGCGGTGTGTTTGTCCCATACCTTTAAACTCACACGGCAGACACATGGACGCCCCTGTCCGGACGGCCAGGCATGCATCATGCTGCACCATTTACATTTGCATTCACGGTATTGAGCAGCCTATTTTTTTCCAAAACGACTTTCAACATGTAGCCTACATTTGTCAGAAGAAGGAGAAACAACCAATATATCGCTGTCGGTACAGTAAGGAAAGTGTCAAAGCGCCAACAATCTGCCCACTGAGGTCTGTCCTGTAAAGGGCCGAAGTCTAAAGATTGGTATGCCTACTAAACGATATGATTAAAAGTATACCGTTAATTAAGCTCATATATATTTTGTAATATAGTATTCATGTAAAAGATTGCCAGCGCATATTGAAAACACAACATAGGCCTATATGAAACTCACCAAAGTTTAACTGTATTTTTCATGTATAAAATAAAAATGACCTGTGTCTCGTATTGAGACACAGGTCACTATAAGCAAACTAATTTAACTTCTGTCCTGCTTCTCCAATGTAGATGTACTGCGTTACAAGGACAACACATATCTAAATTTGTTTTTAGTGGATACAATGCATAATGTTTAAGTATAGGCATTTATAAATATGCAGTATCTTCTCTTTGACGTACGTACTGTGGAATAACACAGTATGAAATTATGTGCACTCACTCATGTAGCCTTTTACAATTTACATTATGTTGCATACTCATGAGCAGTTGAAATTCGATCAAATGTACATTGAAATTGTACAATGCAGTCAATCATGATGAAAGTTGTATATAAAACAGATAATTACTAATTAAATTGTTTTGTTCATCTATAAATTACTTTAAACAACTTTAAAATACATTTTAATCTATAGAAAAATGTTCTGCACAGGGTTCATTATCATTGATTTAATCTAGTGGTGTTTTCTGAAAATATTTATTTTTATCGTGAATAACAGATTATTTTGATTGCTCAAACATAATAAATTACTAGCTAACAATGAATTTAATTGTGTCCGCTTCAACAGGAGACAGGGACCTGACCTGAACTATTCCTTTTACAAATATTGCTGGTTGGCCTTAGTGGAGAGTGGTATTTTACCCCTTTCCCTTCCCCTTGCCCCTTCCCCTTGCCCTACGTCTTGGCCCTTGAAACAGAGTGTTAAGGGCTAGGGGTAACAACATCCCCCTATGAATTGAGACAACACTCGTTACGGTTACGTCATCATACATCGTCGCTAGCTGGCTGCACGTCACCAGAGGCGACAATTGTTGATCACAAACTTGAAGATGACGGTTTGCGAGATGTATTGTGGGTACCCCTTGGTTTCAAGTAAGCTCCCGATCTTACTTGGTTTTAAGGGGTATCTACCCCTTGCCCTTATCCCTACCCCTCGATCGAAATGAGAATTGAGATAGCCCTTCGTCTCACGGGCACGCGCAAAACCAAGGGGAAGGGGGAAGGGGAAGGGGTAAAATAGAGAATTGAGATTGGCCGTAGGCCTACATCTCGACAGAAAACTCTGACTTAGACAGACTGAATTCGTGAATTGGTTAGTAGGGTATATGGATTTTATTATAGGCCTACACCTGCGGCGCGTTTGCGTGGTAGTCAAAGTTCACTGATGTGATAAATCGCAACCAGACGACCCCTCATCAGGAGCCATCGCCTTGACGACAGCGCCGCTCAGTGGGCATACTGAGTCACTGTGTTTAAAAACTGGGCTCTCGTTCGTGCCTATTGAGATGAAAGGGCCATGAAGAAGTCCATACAGAAACATTTGCGTGAAATTTACTTAAAAATGGTTAACGTTCTATAATTTTAACTGCTCAAAATAGTCACCTTAATATGCTTTCAATTTTCGCCGCAACAGGAATTGGTCAGGGAAGAAGGGTAATTCCTTCAATACCATCAATATGACGCATGAGAGAAACAGGAAAAGTCTAAGATTAGCCTACTTGGTTGTTTCTCAATTTGGGTGTAAACAGACACATCATGGTTAGTCTGTGCCCTGTGTGTGTGTGTGCGTGTGCGTGCGTGTGTGTGTGTGTGTGTGTGTGCGCGCGCGTGCGTGCTTTTGTGTGTATGTGCGCACGTGCATCTTAGTTTGTTTGTGTCCGTGTATCGGATTGCTAGCATCTTCGCGTTTTAGTGCCACAATATTTACGAACAAGTTCCAGATCCAAACCTCGGTGCCTGCTGCCAAACCACGGTGTCCCGCCCGAGCCCAACCCTGCACCTCCCCCACGCCCACCTCCATCCATCAATGTCCCGCATATCAAACCCACGAGGCGGTTAGACCGCTCTCGGGTTCGCCGCCGACATGACATGACAAGTCACTTCATGAATGAGTTTGATTGACATATGGGCCGACTTCCCTTCCTTGACAACCAACGATAAGTAGGTTCAATTAGAGTAGAGCTGTTACCATGACAACTGTTTCACTTTAAACTTTTTATACTTTTTCTAATGATGCAGGTTTTAGAATGATTTATTATAAAATACCTCCAGCGGTTTGATTGATTTTTTCATGTTTGATAAACGTCCCACCATCAAGCAGCCAAACAGAGCCAGGAGATAGTCTAAACCCTGACTTAGATTTTCCATTTTTAAGCCACAACAGAATACACAAAAAATGAAGGTTTAAATAGCAGCTTATTATGCAACATCACCACATGTGTACACAGTGCTTTTTGTCCTGTCTACTTTATGTGCGGTAGACATGTCTTAAACACATCCACCGCACATAAAGCTGTTTATGAATCCATTAGAGTCGTGGAGTTTCAAAACTGTGGGTCGGGGTCCATAAGTGGCCTGGCAGCAGGGGACCAATTTGGTCGTGGGTCTGGCACAAATAATTACAATAACAAAATATTCACAAAACATAACCAAAGCTATGTATGCCAGGACTTCTTGTCTGTCTCATTTAATTGGTAGTATATTTCAAACACAAAAAAAAGGGGGAATCCTGTAATTCAAGAAAAAATATATGATTACACTTTGTTAGCTATGCTAATGAGAAGGTAGGGCTCATTGTGCTGTGCTAAATATTTGGTGTATCCTTGGCTTCCACAGGTGAAGTCACGGCATGGTGGGAAAAGTTTGGAATACATCAACAAGAGCTCTGGTTGGCACCTGCCAATAGCCTTCCTTTCATCATCACACAACCAAACCTGTTTTTTTAGACAGCCTGTATATTATAATTACAAAGACAAGGTGGTTCCCGGTTTCCTTGTGTTTTAATGTTTGACAATTGTCGGGAGAGTGGCTTCGTTCATCTGCGGGTTTGCAGGAGGACAACATATACCAATAAATTTCTCTCTGCTGGACACACCACGCCCCCCAGACCATCTTTCCGATGTATATATGCTGTGTTCTGTTATTGTTCTGGAAATGTTCCGTTCTGCCAAAGTTCTCTTCTGGAACATTCTGTTCCAATATGGTTACACTTTATTAACTCTAAGCACACAACTTTACGTGTGCAGCAGCATTGCTGTTGCTCACACACCACACACACGCACACACACACACACACACACACACACACACACACACACACACACACACACACACACACACACACACACACACACACACACACACAACACACACACACACACACACACACACACACACACTTACCCTGTTCACAAATTGTTGTATATTAATTATTGAAAAGTACACTCAACACTATGACTGTACTTTAGCAGACACTTTCATTCAATGTGTCGTACAATGACTTCAGATACATGTCATGAAGGAGCCGGTAGGGGTTCTCTCACTGAAGGGACATGCTGTTTTCTTCAGACATGGGGTTTAAACTCAGCACCTTTCCTCTGTTGATCAAACAACCCTTGCCACCACTAGACTGCCTAGTAGTACAACTTCTACATTTTGTAAAGGAAAATAAAAACCCTTACGTCAATGGGCTTTTTGTTGAACACACACACACACACACACACACACACACACACACACACACACACACACACACACACACACACACACACACACACACACACACACACACACACACACACACACACACACACACACACACACACACAAATAGTCACCCACACAGTGCAAACAGTGTGGGTGAAAAAAAAAAGTGTGTGGGTGTAATTGGTTCTTAGTCTGACTGGTGACTTTCAGAAAAAGCAGTGGGCCGCAAGATGACACACACACACACGCACACGCAAGCAAACATACATACACACAGACAGACACAGACGCAAACTCTCCCGCAAACACACTCACACAGACACAGACACACACACACAGCCCAGAAATGGAGGAAGGCCGAGCTCTCTGAGTGGCCAACGACGTGCGTCGCGTCGTAGGTCGCATTGGTCGCTCGTCTGGCTGCTTTCAGCCGCTGTGGTCGCTGGCTGGCTCGGTCGCTCAAAGTCTATGGGCGGTCCTTAATCAGTTAATTTGCATGTTATTAACGTTTTTTTTGCGACAGTTGAAGTACCAGAAAGCCATGTTTTCTGGCGAAAGCTTCCTACAGCTCTTTATTGCAAATATTATTTTTATATTGAAGTAGGTCTAGTTTGAAAATGATGAAATCGTTGGTCTATCAGTATCAATAAAAATGTATTAGTTGTAATTTGGGGCGTATTCAAATAATGTATTTTATGTGTTATAATATACTGTATATATCTATATACATTTGTTTTCTTAAATGTCATTAAGCCTAATAAGTATATTAGGTAGGCACAAAGCACTTCGTTATAGAGTGATATATTAGGTGTAATTTGGGGCGTATTGAAAATAATGTATTTTAGATATTTGTGGGCGACTCCTGTGGTGGTCGCACCGGGGATTCTGGGCAACCGATGTTATGTGGGGAAGGGGTTTTATTGCCTTTTGCTAACTTGTATGTGTTGTTTAAGTGGGGTTAACAGGTTTAGGGTCTTTATTGGTTGTGTGTTGTTTGTTGTGTGTAGTGTTGCCGCCACCATTACCGAGATTTGCATGTCCGTTGGTCAGCTGTGCCGTGTTTCTGTCATGTTTGTCTGTGTGTTAAATAAAGGCAGCTCTCATTGTGGGGTACGAGAGTTGCGTCGCTGTGTAATCTAGGCTCCCGTCTCGTCCTTCCCGCACTGCTCGCCACAATATTATATATAGCCTATTTGATTTGGTAAATGTCAATAAGACTAACGGTATGTTATGTACAAAGTTCTTCGTCATAGAGTGATAAAGATTTTTATCCGTCGTCATCAAAAAAAACATAAGGGGTAACATGTAATTTCTTATCAAATAAAAAATAAGGGGTAACACTGTCGTTTTTTATCAAATAAAATATAAGGAGTAACACTGTCGTATTTTTATCGGTCGCCATAAAAAAAACATAAGGGGTAACACTGTAGTTTTTTATCAAATAAAACAAGGGGTAACACTGGCGTTTTTTATCAGACAAAACATAAGGGGTAACACACTGTCGTTTTTTAAATGTAAATGGACTGCATTTATATAGCGCTTTTCTAACCATTGGCCACTCAAAGCGCTTTACAATATTGCCTCACATTCACCATTCACGCACACATTCACACACCGACAGCGGAGTCAACCATGCAAGGCAACAGCCAGCTCCTCGGGAGCAGTTAGGGTTAGGTGCCTTGCTCAAGGATACCTCGACACTCAGCGAGGAGGAGCCGGGGATCGAACCAACAACCTTCAGGTTGCCAGCCAACCCCCTCTACCTCCTGAGCTACTGCCACCCTATTATTTATTTTTTATTGGATAAAACAAAGGGAAAGACTCGTTTTTTTATCAAATCAAAAAATGTCTATTTATCAGATAAAACATAAGGGGTAACACTGTCATTTCTTATCATATGAAAGAAATGGGGTAACACCAGCGATATTTACGAATAAAAACATAAGGGGTAACACTGTGGTATTTTTATCGGTCGTCATCAAAAAAAACACAAGGGGTAACACTGTCGTTTTTTATCAAATAAAACACAAGGGGTAACACTGTCGTTTTTTTATCAAATCAAACAATGTCGATATTTATCAAATACAGTACAACATAAGGGGTAACACTGTCGTTTTTTATCAAATAAAACATAAGGGGTAACACTGTCATTTTTTATCAGACAAAACATAAGGGGTAACACTGTCGTTTTTTATCAAATAAAACAATGTCGATATTTATCAAATCAAACATAAGGTTTAACACTGTCGTTATTTTATCAAATAAAAGCATAAGGGGTAACACTGTCGTATTTTTATCGGTCGTCAAACAATGTCGATATTTATCAAATAAAACATAAGGGGTAAAACTGTCGTATTTTTAACGGTCGCCATCAAAAAAACACATAAGGGGTAACACTGTTGTTTTTTATCAAATGAAACATAAAGGGTAACAGTGTCGTTTTTTTATCAAATCAAAAAATGTCGATATTTATCAAATAAAACATATGGGGTAACACTGTCATTTCTTATCATATGAAAGCAATGGGGTAACACCAGCGATATTTATGAATAAAAACATAAGGGGTAACACTGTCGTATTTTTATCGGTCGTCATCAAAAAAACACAAGGGGTAACACTGTCGTTTTTTATCAAATAAAACATAAGGGGTAACACTGTCGTTTTTTTATCAAATCAAACAATGTCGATATTTATCAAATACAACATAAGGGGTAACACTGTCGTTTTTTATCAAATAAAACATAAGGGGTAACACTGTCGTTTTTTATGAGACAAAACATAAGGGGTAACACTGTCGTTTTTTATCAAATAAAACAATGTCGATATTTATCAAATCAAACATAAAGGTTTAACACTGTCGTTATTTTTATCAAAAATAAAGCATAAGGGGTAAACACTGTCGTATTTTTATCGGTCGTCAAAACAATGTCGATATTTTATCAAATAAAACATAAGGGGTAACACTGTTCGTATTTTTATCGGTCGTCATCAAAAAAAACATAAGGGGTAACGCTGTCGTTTTTTTATCATACAAAAACATAAGGGGTAAACACTGTTCGTTTTTTTATCAAATAAAACATAAAGGGGTAACACTGTTATTTTTTCATCAAATAAAAACATAAGGGGTAACACTGTCGTTTTTTATCAAATAAAACATAAGGGGCTTAAAAACTGTCGTATTTTTATAACGGTCGCCATCAAAAAAAACATAAGGGGTAACACTGTCGTTTTTTATCAAATAAAAACATAAAGGGGTAACAATGTCGTTTTTTTACAAATCAAAAAATGTCGATATTTATCAAATAAAAAATATGGGGTAACACTGTCATTTCTTATCATATGAAAGAAATGGGGTAATACTAGCGATATTTATAAATAAAAACATAAGGGGTAACACTGTCTTATTTTTATCGGTCGTCATCAAAAAAAACACAAAGGGTAACACTGTTGTTTTTTATCAAATCAAACAATGTCGATATTTATCAAATACAACATAAGGGGTAACACTGTCGTTTTTTATCAAATAAAACATAAGGGGTAACACTGTCGTTTTTTATCAAATAAAACATAAGGGGTAACACTGTCGTTTTTTATCAGACAAAACATAAGGGGTAACACTGTCGTTTTTTATCAAATAAAACATAAGGGGTAACACTGTGGTATTTTTATCAGTCGTCAAACAATGTCGATATTTATCAAATAAAACATAAGGGGTAACACTGTCGTATTTTTATCGGTCGTCATCAAAAAAAACATAAGGGGTAACACTGTCGTTTTTTTGTCAAATCAAACAATGTCAATATTTATCAAATACAACATAAGGGGTTACCCCGTCATTTCTTATCATATGAAACAAATGGGGTAACACTGTCATTTTTTATCAAATAAAACATAAGGGGTAACACTGTCGTTTTTTATAAAATAAAACATAAGGGGTAACACTGTCGCTTTTTATCTGTCTTTTTTATTGCCCGATATCAAAAAAGACATAAGGGATAACACTGTCGTTTTTTATTGCCCGTCATCCAATAAAACGTAAGGGGTAACACTGTCGTTTTTTATCAATCAAAACATAAGGGGTAACACTGTCATTTTTTATTGCCCGATATCAAATAAAACGTAAGGGGTAACACTGTCGCTTTTTATCTGTCTTTTTTTATTGCCCGATATCAAAAAAGACATAAGGGGTAACACTGTTGTTTTTTATTGCCCGTCATCAGATAAAACGTAAGGGGTAACACTGTCGTTTTTTATCAAACAAAACGTAAGGGGTAACACTGTTGTTTTTTATCGCCCGATATCAAATAAAACATAAGGGGTAACACTGTCGTTTTTTATTGCCCGTCATCAAATAAAACATAAGGGGTAACACTGTCGTTTTTTATTGCCCGTCATCAAATAAAACGTAAGGGGTAACACTGTCGTTTTTTATTGCCCGTCATCAAATAAAACATAAGGGGTAACACTGTCGTTTTTTATCAATCAAAACATAAGGGGTAACACTGTCGTTTTTTATCAATCAAAACATAAGGGGTAACAGTGTCATTTTTCATTGCCCGATATCAAATAAAACGTAAGGGGTAACACTGTCGCTTTTAATCTGTCTTTTTTATTGCCCGATATCAAAAAAGACATAAGGGGTAACACTGTCATTTTTTATTGCCCGATATCAAATAAAACGTAAGGGGTAACACTGTCGCTTTTTATCTGTCTTTTTTATTGCCCGATATCAAAAAAGACATAAGGGGTAACACTGTCGTTTTTTATTGCCCGTCATCCAATAAAACGTAAGGGGTAACACTGTCGTTTTTTATCAATCAAAACATAAGGGGTAACACTGTCATTTTTTATTGCCCAATATCAAATAAAACGTAAGGGGTAACACTGTCGCTTTTTATCTGTCTTTTTTATTGCCCGATATCAAAAAAGACATAAGGGGTAACACTGTCGTTTTTTATTGCCCGTCATCCAATAAAACGTAAGGTGTAAAATTGTTGTTTTTTATCAAATTTAAAGAATTGTACTTTAGCTCAGGAGGTAGAGCAGATGTCACCTAACCAATAGGTTGCTAGTTCGATCCCCAGCTTCTCCCAGCTGAGTGTCTGTGTGTCCCTGAGTAAAGATACTTAACCCTAACTACCCTGAACCTAACTGTGTTTTTTTAGTGCCCGACATCAAAAAAAACATAAGGGGTAACATTGTTGTTTTTTATTGCCCGTCATCAGATAAAACGTAAGGGGTAACAGTGTTGTTTTTTAGTGCCCGAAATCAAATAAAACGTAAGCGGTAACACTGTTGTTTTTTATTGCCCGTCATCGGATAAGACGTAAGGGGTAACACTGTCGTTTTTTATCAAACAAAACATAAGGGGTAACACTGTCGTTTTTTATTGCCCGTCATCAAATAAAACATAAGGGGTAACACTGTCGTTTTTTATCAAATAAAACATAAAACGTAAGGGGTAACACTGTCGTTTTTTATTGCCCGTCATCAAATAAAACATAAGGGGTAACACTGTCGTTTTTTATCAAATAAAACATAAGGGGTAACACCGTCGTTTTTTATCAATCAAAACATAAGGGGTAACACTGTCATTTTTTATTGCCCGATATCAAATAAAACGTAAGGGGTAACACTGTCGCTTTTTATCTGTCTTTCTTTATTGCCCGACATCAAAAAAACATAAGGGGTAATACTGTTGTTTTTTATTGCCCGTCATCCAATAAAACGTAAGGGGTAACAATGTCGTTTTTTATCAATTAATTAATTAGATTTTAGCTCAGGAGGTAGAACAGTTGTCACCTAACCAATAGGTTGCTAGTTCGATCCCCAGCTTCTCCTAGCTGAGTGTTTGTGTGTCCCTGAGTATGCCACTTAACCCTAACTACCCTGAACCTAACTGTTGTCATTTATCAAATAAAACGTAAGGGGTAACACTGTCGCTTTTTATCTGTCTTTTTTTTTTGCCCGATATCAAATAAAACATAAGGGGTAACGCTGTCGTTTTTTATTGCCCGTCATCAAATAAAACATAAGGGGTAACACTGTCGTTTTTTATCAAATAAAACATAAGGGGTAACACTGTCATTTTTTATTGCCCGTCATCAAATAAAACATAAGGGGTAACACTGTCGTTTTTTATTGCCCGTCATCAAATAAAACGTAAGGGGTAACACTGTCGTTTTTTAATTGCCCGTCATCAAAAAAAACATAAGGGGTAACACTGTCGTTTTTTATTCAATTAAAACATAAGGGGTAAACACTGTCGTTTTTTATCAAATCAAAAACATAAGGGGTAACAGTGTCATTTTTCATTGCCCGATATCAAAATAAAACGTAAGGGGTAACACTGTCCGCTTTTAATCTGTCTTTTTTATATTGCCCGATATCAAAAAAGACATAAGGGTGTAAACACTGCCATTTTTTATTGCCCGTCATCAAATAAAACGTAAGGGGTAACACTGTCATTTTTTATCTGTCTTTTTTTATTGCCCGACATCAAAAAAAACATAAGGGGTAACACTGTCGTTTTTTATTGCCCGTCATCCAAATAAAACGTAAGGGGTAACACTGTCGTTTTTTATCAAATAAAACATAAGGGGTAACACTGTCGTTTTTTATTGCCCGATATCAAATAAAACGTAAGGGGTAACAACTGTCGCTTTTTTATCTGTCTTTTTTATTGCCCGATATCAAAAAAGAACATAAGGGGTATAACACTGTCGCTTTTTTATTGCCCGTCATCCAATAAAACGTAAGGTGTAAAATTGTTGTTTTTTATCAATTAAAGAATTGTACTTTAGCTCAGGAGGTAGAGCAGATGTCACCTAACCAATAGGTTGCTAGTTCGATCCCCAGCTTCTCCCAGCTGAGTGTCTGTGTGTCCCTGAGTAAAGATACTTAACCCTAACTACCCTGAACCTAACTGTGTTTTTTTAGTGCCCGAACATCAAAAAAAACATAAGGGGGTAACATTGTTGGTTTTTTTATTGCCCGTCAATCAGATAAAACGTAAGGGGTAACAGTGTTGTTTTTTAGTGCCCGAAATCAAATAAAACGTAAGCGGTAACACTGTTGTTTTTTATTGCCCGTCATCGGATAAGACGTAAGGGGTAACACTGTCGTTTTTTATCAAACAAAAACGTAAGGGGTAACACTGTCGTTTTTTATTGCCCGTCATCAAATAAAACATAAGGGGTAACACTGTCGTTTTTTATTGCCCGTCATCAAATAAAACGTAAGGGGTAACACTGTCGTTTTTAATTGCCCGTCATCAAATAAAACATAAGGGGTAACACTGTCGTTTTTTATCAAATAAAACATAAGGGGTAACACTGTCGTTTTTTATCAATCAAAACATAAGGGGTAACACTGTCATTTTTTATTGCCCGATATCAAATAAAACGTAAGGGGTAACACTGTCGCTTTTTATCCGTCTTTTTTTATTGCCCGACATCAAAAAAAACATAAGGGGTAACACTGTTGTTTTTTATTGCCCGTCATCCAATAAAACGTAAGGTGTAAAGTTTTTGTTTTTTATCAAATACAAATAAATGAAATTTAGCTCAGGAGGTAGAGCAGATGTCACCTAACCAATAGGTTGCTAGTTCGATCCCCAGCATCTCCCAGCTGAGTGTCTGTGTGTCCCTGATTATGATACTTAACCCTAACTACCCTGAACCTAACTGTGTTTTTTAAGTGCCCGACATCAAATAAAACATAAGGGGTAACACTGTCGTTTTTTATCAATCAAAACATAAGGGGTAACACTGTCATTTTTTATTGCCCGATATCAAATAAAACGTAAGCGGTAACACTGTCGCTTTTTATCCGTCTTTTTTTATTGCCCGTCATCAAATAAAAACATAAGGGGTAACACTGTCGTTTTTATTATCATATTCAACATAAGTGGGTAACACTGTCAGTGATTTTTTATCAATCAAACAATAAGGGTAACACAGTCATTTTTTTATTGGTCCGATATCAAATAAAAACATAAGGGTCAAACACTGTTGTTTTTTTGATCGGCAACCAGTCATAAAAAAAACATAAGGGGTAACACTAGTCGTTTTTTATTGCCCTGGCAATCAAAATAAAACCGTAAGGTAGTAACACTGTTGTATTTATAATTGCCCGTCATCAAATAAAACATAAGGGGTAAACACTGTCGTTTTTTATCAAATAAAACATAAGAGGTAACACTTGTCGTTTATTTAGGTCAAGAGTCTTGTCAGTGGCCACAGGGAATGAAAGGAGAAGGAGCTAGAAGATTGAGCTAGGAAAACAAAAAGAAGGATGCTTGAGTGCTGATGGTTTATCCCGCTATTTGTTTCACCAATTTCTTTCAAGGTGTATTCTGAGTGCAGACACTCATGATCACAGAGTGAGTACAGGAGAGCGATTGGGGACATTTGAGCAATACCAGCTCTGAGACGCTTCAGTGGTGTTATTGGTGTTGCATCCATCAGCCGATGGGATAAAGTTCGTACCTGTCAACGCATGGTGCAGACCTTTCAGGAAAGCCCCAGTGACGGAGCTGTTGTGGTCTGTCCCTGCTAGTAGTGCCATTCGTAATTAATACCCTGAACCTATATTTTGTTCATTTATCAAAATAAAACGTAAGGGGTTACTGCACTCGCGTATTTATCTGTTTTTTTTATTGCCCGACATAAAAAAATACACAAGAGGTGACACTGTCGTCTTTGGTTGGCTTGATCCTATCATCAAATAAAAACATAAGGGGTAACACTGTCGTCTTTTATGTCAATAAAACTTAAAATTGTAGATAAGGGGTAAACAACTGTTGTTTTTTTATCCAAACAAAAACGTAAGGGGTGTCACACTGTCGTTTTTTATTGCGATGAAATCAATAAAAACATAAGGGGTTACACACTGGTGTTTTTTTATTGCCCGTCATCAATATAACTAAGGGGTAACACTATTACGCTTTTTAATCTGCCTTTTTTATTGCCCGAACATAATACAAAAGAACATAAGTGGTAAAACCCGCTCTTTTTTATCAAATAAATCATTGGAATTTAAATCAAGAGGTAAACCAGTTTGCACCTAACCAATAGGTTGCTAGTTTGGATCACCAGCTTCTCCAGCTGAGTGTTTGTGTGTCCCTGAGCATGATACTTAACCCTAACTACCCTGAACCTAACTTTCTTTTTTTAATTGCCCGACATCAAAAAAAACATAAGGGGTAACACTGTCGTTTTTTATTGCCCGTCATCAAATAAAACATAAGGGGTAACACTGTCGTTTTTAATTGCCCGTCATCAAATAAATTTTAAGGGGTAACACTGTCGTTTTTTATCATATAAAACATAAGGGGTAACACTGTCGTTTTTTATCAATCAAAACATAAGGGGTAACACTGTCATTTTTTATTGCCCGTCATCCAATAAAACGTAAGGTGTAAAGTTTTTGTTTTTTATCAAATACAAATAAATGAAATTTAGCTCAGGAGGTAGAGCAGATGTCACCTAATCCAGTAGGTTGCTAGGCTTCCATCGGGCAGAGCAGAACACAAAGCAGACGTGCGTTATGGGGTCACACTTCGTTACTTCTGAGAATTACTTGTATTCTCTTGTATTCTACATGTCCATGAAAACAGTTAACATTTGCCACTGCCATAGGTGACACGACATCAAATAAAACATAAGGGGTAACACTGTCGTTTTTTATCAATCAAAACATAAGGGGTAACACTGTCATTTTTTATTGCCCGATATCAAATAAAACGTAAGCGGTAACACTGTCGCTTTTTATCCGTCTTTTTTTATTGCCCGTCATCAAAAAAAACATAAGGGGTAACACTGTCGTTTTTTATTGCCCGTCATCCAATAAAACGTAAGGGGTAACACTGTCGTTTTTTATCAAATAAATAATTGGATTTTAGCTCAGGAGGTAGAACAGTTGTCACCTAACCAATAGGTTGCTAGATCTTTCTCCAGCTTCTCCTAGCTGAGTGTTTGTGTGTCCCTGAGTATGCCACTTAACCCTAACTACCCTGAACCTAACTTTTGTCATTTATCAAATAAAACGTAAGGGGTAACACTCGCGTTTTATCTGTCTTTTTTTATTGCCCGACATAAAAAAATACATAAGGGGTAACACTGTCGTTTTTTATTGCCCATCATCAAATAAAACATAAGGGGTAACACTGTCGTTTTTATCAAATAAAACTTAAAACGTAAGGGGTAACACTGTTGTTTTTTATCAAACAAAACGTAAGGGGTAACACTGTCGTTTTTTATTGCCTGATATCAAATAAAACATAAGGGGTAACACTGTTGTTTTTTATTGCCCGTCATCAAATAAAACGTAAGGGGTAACACTGTCGCTTTTTATCTGCCTTTTTTATTGCCCGACATCAAAAAAGACATAAGTGGTAAGACTGTCGTTTTTTTATCAAATAAATAATTGGATTTTAGCTCAGGAGGTAAACCAGTTGTCACCTAACCAATAGGTTGCTAGTTCGATCCCC
The DNA here is from genome assembly GCA_900291075.1 of Melanogrammus aeglefinus. Classification (NCBI taxonomy): domain Eukaryota; kingdom Metazoa; phylum Chordata; class Actinopteri; order Gadiformes; family Gadidae; genus Melanogrammus; species Melanogrammus aeglefinus. The sequence continues at coordinate 224,594 of OLKM01000749.1, forward strand.
AGCTTCTCCCAGCTGAGTGTTTGTGTGTCCCTGAGTATGATACTTAACCCTAACTACCCTGAACCTAACTTTCTTTTTTTAATTGCCCGACATCAAAAAAAACATAAGGGGTAACACTGTCGTTTTTTATTGCCCGTCATCAAATAAAAACATAAGGGGTAACACTGTCGTTTTTAATTGCCCGCATCAAATAAATTTTAAGGGGGTAACACTGTCGTTTTTTTATCATATAAAACATAAAGGGGTAACACTGTCCGTTTTTTTATCAATCAAAAACATAAGGGGTAACACTGTCATTTTTTTATTGCCCGTCATCCAATAAAACGTAAGGGTGTAAAAGTTTTTGTGTTTTTTATCAAATTAAAAATAAATGAAAATTTAGCTCAGGAGGTCGTGAGAGCAGTATGTCACCTAACCAATAGGTTGCTAGTTCGATCCCCAGCTTCTCCCAGCTGAGTGTCTGTGTGTCCTTGAGTATGATACTTAACCCTAACTACCCTGAACCTAACTGTGTTTCTTTAGTGCCCGACATCAAAAAAAACATAAGGGGTAACACTGTTGTTTTTTATTGCCCGTCATCAGATAAAACGTAAGGGGTAACAGTGTTGTTTTTTAGTGCCCGAAATCAAATAAAACGTAAGCGGTAACACTGTTGTTTTTTATTGCCCGTCATCGGATAAGACGTAAGGGGTAACACTGTCGTTTTTTATCAAACAAAACGTAAGGGGTAACACTGTCGTTTTTTATTGCCCGATATCAAATAAAAACATAAGGGGTAACACTGTTGGTTTTTTGTATTGCCCGTCATCATCAAATAAAACATAAGGGGTAACACTGTCGTTTTTATTGCCCGTCATCAAAATAAAAACGTAAGGGGTAACACTGTCGTTTTTTATCAAATAAACATAAAGGGTAACACCGCGTTTTTTTATCAATCAAAAACATTAAGGGGTAACACTGTCATATTTTATTGCCCGATATATCAATAAACGTAAGGGGTAACACTGTCGCTTTTTAATCTGTCTTTCTTTATTGCCCGACATCATAAAAAAAAAACATAAGGGGTCAATACTGTTGTTTTTTTATTGCCGTCATCCAATAAAACGTAAGGGGTAACAATGTCGTTTTTTATCAATTAATTAATTAGATTTAGCTCAGAGGTAGAAACAGTTGTCACCTACACCAATAGGTTGCTAGTCATCGCCCCAGCTCTCGCTAGCGAGTGTTTGTGTGGTCCCCTGGACGCCTATGAGTCTGACCTCTAACACCTAACTACCCTGAACCTAACTGTTGTCATTTTATCAAATAAAACGTAAGGGGTAACACACTGTCGCTTTTTATCTGTCTTTTTTTTTTGCCCGATATCAAATAAAACATAAGGGGTAACGCTGTCGTTTTTTATTGCCCGTCATCAAATAAAACATAAGGGGTAACACTGTTGTTTTTTATTAAATAAAACATAAGGGGTAACACTGTTCGATTTTTTAATCAATCAAAACCTCATAAAGGGTAACACGCGTCATTTTTATTGCACCGATATCAAATAAAACATAAGGGGGTAACACACTGTTGTTTTTTTATTGCCCGTCATCAAAAAAAACATAAGGGGTAACACTGTCGTTTTTTAATTGCCCCGTCATCAAATAAAACGTAAGGGGTTAACACTGTTTGTTCTTTAATTTGCCCGTCATCAAATAAAACATAAGGGGTACACACTGTCGTTTTTTATCAAATAAAACATAAGGGGGTAACACTGTCGTTTTTTATCAATCAAAACATAAGGGGTTAACACTGTCATTTTTTTATTGCCCGATATCAAATAAAACGTAAGCGGTAACACTGTCGCTTTTTATCCGTCTTTTTTTATTGCCCGTCATCAAAAAAAAACATAAGGGGTAACACTGTCGTTTTTTAATTGCTCCCTCATCAAATAAAACGTATAAGGGGTAACACTGTCGTTTTTATTCAATATAATAATATAATTGGATTTTAGCTCAGGAGGTTAGAACAGTTGTCACCTTAACCAATAGGGTGCTAAGATCTTTCTCCAGCTTCTCCTAGCTGAGTGTTTGTGTGTCCCTTGAGTATGCCACTTAACCCTAACTACCCTGAACCTAACTTTTGTCATTTATCAAATAAAACGTAAGGGGTAACCACTCGCGTTTTTATCTGTCTTTTTTTATTGCCGCGACAATAAAAAATACATAAGGGTAACACTGTCGTTTTCTATTGGCCCCATCATCAATAAAACATAAGGGGTAACACTGTCGTTTTTATCAAATAAAACTTAAAAACGTAAGGGGTAACACTGTTGGTTTTTATCAAACAAAACGTAAGGGGTAACACTGTCGTTTTTTATTGCCTGATATCAAATAAAACATAAGGGGTAACACTGTTGTTTTTTATTGCCCGTCATCAAATAAAACGTAAGGGGTAACACTGTCGCTTTTTATCTGAATTTTTTATTGCCCGACATCAAAAAAGACATAAGTTGTAAGACTGTCGTTTTTTTATCAAATAAATACTTGGATTTTAGCTCAGGAGGTAAACCAGTTGTCACCGAACCAATTGGTTGCTAGTTCGATCCCAACTTCTCCCAGCTGAGTGTTAGTGTGTTCCTGAGTATGATACTTAACCCTAACTACCCTGAACCTAACTTTCTTTTTTTAATTGCCCGACATCAAAAAAAACATAAGGGGTAACACTGTCGTTTTTTATTGCCCGTCATCAAATAAAACATAAGGGGTAACACTTTTGTTTTTTATTGCCCGTCATCAGATAAAACGTAAGGGGTAACACTGTCGTTTTTTATCAAGCAAAACGTAAGGGGTAACACTGTTGTTTTTTATTGCCCGTCATCAAATAAAACATAAGGGGTAACACTGTCGTTTTTAATTGCCCGTCATCAAATAAATTTTAAGGGGTAACACTGTCGTTTTTTATCATATAAAACATAAGGGGTAACACTGTCGTTTTTTATCAATCAAAACATAAGGGGTAACACTGTCATTTTTTTTTTCCCGATAATGAACAAAACGTAAGGGGTAACACCGTCGTTTTTTTTTGCCCGTCATCCAATAAAACGTAAGGAGTAACACTGTCATTTTTTAGCGAATAAATAATTGAATTTTAGCTCAGGAGGTAGAGCAGTTGTCACCTAACCAATAGGTTGCTAGTTCGTTCCCCAGCTTCTCCTAGCTGAGTGTTTGTGTGTCCCTGAGTATGACACTTAACCCTAACTACCCTGAACCTAACTGTTGTCATTTATCAAATAAAACGTAAGGGGTAACACTGTCGCTTTTTATCTGTCTTTTTTTATTGCCCGACATAAAAAAAACCATAAGGGGTAACACTGTCGTTTTTTAATCAAACAAAACGTAAGGGGTAACACTGTCGTTTTTTATTGCCCGATATCAAAAATAAACACAGTGAAGGGGAAACACTGTCGTTTTCAATGCCCGTCATCAAATAAAAACATAAAGGGTAAACACTGTCGTTTTTTAATTGCCCGTCATCAAATTAAAACATAAGGGGTAACACTGTCGTTTTTATTGCCCGATATCAAATAAAACATAAGGGGTACCACTGTCGTTTTTCATTGCCCTCATCAAATAAAAACATAAAGGGGTAACACTGTTGTTTTCTATATGGCCCGCTCATTCAGATAAAACGTTAAGGCGTAACACTGTCGTTTTTTATCAAACAAAACGTAAGGGTTAACACTGTCGTTTTTTAATTGCCGTGTCATCAAATAAAAACATTAAGCAGGTAACACTGGTGTTTTTTAATCAAATAAAACGTTAAGCGGTAACACTGTGGATATTTTTATCGCGTCGGTCATGAAAATAAAAGGGGGTAATACTGTCATTTATTTAATAATATCCAATCAAACCAATGTCTCGATAATTTTAATAAATCAAACATTAAGGTTTAACACTGTCGTTTTTTTATCAAATAAAACATAAAGTGAGTAACCACTGTCATATTTTTATCGGTCGCTCATAACAAACATCGCATTTTTATAGGAACCATAAGCGGGTAACACTGTCGATTTCTTTATCGTCGTCAAACAATGTCGATATATTTATCAAATAAAACACATAGGCGGTAACACTGTCGTATTTTATTGGTCGTCATTCAAAAAAACACATAAAGGGGTAACACTTTCCGTTTTTTTATCCAAACAAAATATAAGCGGTACTACACTGTCGTTTTTTATCAAACAAATATATATAAGCGAGGTAACACTGTCGTGTTTTATCAAATAAACATTACAAAAGGTGAACACTGTCGTTTTTTCATCAAATAAAAACATTAAGTGGGCAACACTGTAGTTTTTTATCAAATAATTAACAACAAGCGGGCAAACCACTCGTCGTATTTTTATTCGTCGCACCATCAAAAAAAACATAAGGGGTAACACTGTTGTTTTTTATCAAATAAAACATAAGGGGCCTAACACAGTTCTTTTTTATATTGGATTAAAACATAAAGGGGGTAACGCTGTCGCTATCATTTATCAAATCAAACAACATGTCATATTTATTCAAAAAAACATAAGGGTAAACACTGTCATTTTAATCATTATGAAAGGTTAAATGGACGTGTAACACGAGCGATATTTATGATAAAAATACTAAGGGTAACACTGTCGTTTTTATCCCAAATTAAAACTTAAGGTAGTAAAACCCTGTCGTTTTTTTAATCAAATCGAACAAATAGATCGAGATAAATTTATCCAAAATACAACATAAGGGTCAACACTGCTCGTTTTTTATCAACTCACAACCAATAAGGGCAGCGTAATCACAGTGGCGTATTTATTAATCGGTTCGTCAAACATTAGGTCAAAGATTTATCAAATAAAACATAAGGGTTATTACAGCTGATAGTAATTTTAGTTATCGGTCGTCATCCAAAAAACATTAAGGGGTTATAACATGGTCGTTTTTTATCAAAAACCAAAACAGGGTACCACTCGTTTTTTATCAACAAAACAGGGGAAAACTGTCGTTTTTTATCAAATAAAACATAATAGGTGTGTAACTAGGTCGTTTTTTATTCAAATATAGAAACATACGGGGTAAACTGTAGTTTTTTATCAAATAAAACATAAGGTGGTAAGCACTGTCCATGCTTATCATGCTGAAAGAAATGATTAAGTCGACACCACATATTTGACTCATCTTATCAATAAAAAACATTAAGGGTAAACATTGTCGTCAATTTTATTATCGGTCCTCATCAAAAAAAATACCAGGGGTAACTCTGTCGTTTTTTTATCCAAATAAAACATAAGGGTAACACTGTCGTTTTTTATCAAATAAAATAGGCGGTAACCACTGTCGTTTTTATCAGACATAAAACATAAGGTTAACACTGTCCGTATTTAT
>OLKM01000750.1:0-15947 GCA_900291075.1 Melanogrammus aeglefinus
GCCCTTAACAGGGTTGTAACCCTAATTTAAGGTAAGGATGCTTCACTGAAAGACTTTGACCTTAACATTTGTAATCATCAAACTTTCTCTTTAAAATTCTCAAAAATATGTCTGTATGCCATACATCTAACAGCTCAAATTGAAGATGAAGGATGCATGTGTAACACACAACAATTGTATAACAAATATAATAAAAAACAGACCCTTACCCTATTAATGATTAAACAAATATCATCTTGTTCAAGATTGAAAAACAGGACATATTTCTGTATAGAAATCTACATTTTCAACCTTAAGGATTATGTTAGGTGTTCCACATGGGCCTGAAATGTGAGTTCAGAGTCAAGCCAGATCACAAGATATTAACTATTTAAATTTGCTCACCTTGGAGTCTATGTAGGTTTTGAGCGCGGTATAGGCTAGGCGACCTAAAAAACAACATCCACTTAGTTTTATCTGGGTTCAAGACAAGCTTACGCCTTAAAAGAAACTGCTGAATTGATTCATTAAAGGCAGTATGCAGGCTTGTGAAGGCCAATGCAGGAGTGGGGCCAAAACTGCACAAAATTGTTTGATCCACATAGTAATGGCCATCACAATGTTGAGAGTGGTGAAAATTTTTATTAATATATAGTGTGAATAAAAGGGGACCTAAGGCAGCCAGCCAGCTTCACTTAGGCTAAAGGCCTAAGTGAAGGGGAAAAAAAGGCTTCATCAACGTAATGATCAACCGCTAACAGCTAGTGACAGACGCTTGTGAGCTTACCCGTTTATTTGCTGTAGCAGCTGCATGTTGTGTCAGCCAGTGTCCACCCCTCCTTGAACTCCTCCTATTAGCGATTCCCGTACCACTTCCAAAATCCTCCCCATGTTGGTCAGCCCCAGTGTCCACCCTCGCGCTGAATCTCTGTATACGTTCTCCGTACCACTTCCACAACATAGCCTCTCTCCCAAGGCGTTAGTGTGTGACACAGGACGCCCCTCACTGTCCTTCTTCATGTCTTTCCAGACAATGCAACTCTTTTCGCCGCACTCCTGCCTTCTTCTATATTATCTGCTGTCCACTACATCTTCCAATTTCCCATTAATGATTTTCTGTAACGGCTCTAGGATTACAAGGCGATGCAACTAGCATGGAAGCTCCGGGTGTATAATTGCAACAACACAACTGTAAACTTAATTGCGGAATGGTAGTCAATAGCAAACTCTAATTCCCAACGGTAGTATATATCTAGTAACGTAACTCCACAGAAACTAACTTACAGGTTTCTTCTCCACGAGACCCAAAACATAAACATCAACAAAGTACAGGTAACATAGCAACGGGGCCAGACCCTCCGCTACTCCACCGACAACAAGCGTGCACGAGGATGAACATTACATATATTCCTCTATGACGTTAACAATCTTAAGAACTTGTAAAGTCAGAAAACAAAGAAGTTCATAAGACAAACGACAATTCTAAAGAAAGAAATGGCGTTTAAGAAGATTCTAAGGAACTTCTTATATTTTTCTTAAGGATCTTCTTAAGTTAATGTTTGTGAATCCGGCCCCTGGATTTTTATGTGTTTGCATTGGGATGAAGGAGATGAAGCAGACACTCTCCAAGTCGCTCTCCAAGCTCCCTGGTGACGCGTCCCTTTGATTTAGTACCTTTGACCATGGTAATACAAGCTGTGGGGCAGTGGTCACTTGAGCAAAGACCCCACTTTAAGGGTTTTTGAGTGATGTGTTGGTCAGCAAAAGGTAAATTTAGATATACATTTGAATTTGGTCTCAGGTGATGTTGAATAAGCTGAATAACTAAGTTGAATAAGTCCAGTTCCAGACATAACTCTTTTAACCTGGTGGAGCCAACTGATAGCCAGTCTAAAGTCAGGTCACCTAGGGGGCAAACAATTCAGCGGAAACATAGGATGACAATAATTTTTCCATTTCCTCCAAGGTTGTAATAGGAGCAGCGTAGGGCTGTCTCCAGTGGCGAACTTGGCCCTTTAGAGGCTCCAGGCGAACAGTAATTTTGGGGCCCTGTATCTATCTGTCTTATGTACCTTATATCGCATAATGTTATACTCCATACAAGGGATGAACAAAAGTCACTGTTCTTCTTTCATGCAACTATTAATTATTTATTTGCCAATTGGAAATAACATACAAAACAATAACATAACGTTATGGTGACAGATATTACACTGACCTTGTTAACCTAATTTGTCATTTGCCTGAGGATTTCCAGTAGGTCACAGCAGGGGTTTGGACAGGGCATTGTGGTCTATTTTGTGTCATGTGCAAAAATAAAATAGCATACAAAACAATCAGATCAATTTGGGGACACATTGTAAACTAATTGCGAATGGTAGTAATAGCAACTCTAATTCCCAACGGTAGGTATATATCTAGGTAACGTAACTCCACAGAACTAACTTACAGGTTTCTTCTCCACGAGACCCAAAACATAAACATCAACAAAGTACAGGTAACATAGCAACGGGGCCAGACCCCTCCGCTACTCCACCGACAACAAGCGTGCACGAGGATGAACATTACATATATTCCTCTATGACGTTAACAATCTTAAGAACTTGTAAAGTCAGAAAACAAAGAAGTTCATAAGACAATCGACAATTCTAAAGACAAGCATATGGCGATTAACTTAAGATGTCATAATTACCTCTTCAGTCTCACTGTTTCTTTTCCTGTCCTGTCTCTGAGCTTGTTTATCATCCTCTCTCTCTGTTTATCCTCATCTGTGAGCCTTTCTCTCTCAGTTTGTCCTCATCTGTGAGCTTTCCGCTCTCTCTCGCTCAGTTTGTCCTCATCTGTGAGCTTTCTCCCAATGTCTTTCTCTCTCCCTCTCTCAAAGCTTGACTTTGCAAGCCTTGGCATCAGCAAATCTTGCTATGAAATCCTTCATGTCATGTGATTGGCATGTTATGTTTTTATGAGTTTTAGTTTAGAAAAGCTTTTCTCAACTGAAAATACATTGACTGGGAGAGTAAGAAGTTTGCATACAGGCCTACTATGTCCTCCTTATAGATGTGATTGAGCATCTCTGATGGTGTTGAGATGTCTGTGGGGAAGGACTGAACTGCCCCCTCTACCTCCAGCCTCAGGTCCTGAGCTTCAACATCTTCTGTGGTCTTCTTCTCAGGTCATTTGAGAACAGCAATCTATAAAGCTGGAAAAATGTTTCCATATTGGAAAACCATATGGAAACAGCGGCTGTATAGGAGAAAAAACTTCTCATTTGAAGATCTCTCATGCTGTTCCCTGTGTTTCCGCTCCTCGTTTGTATTCAAACTGTAATTTTGCTCTTCTCTTTCGGACCTCTGGCCAGCCAATTTTTACCTCAATCTCCTCTGCAATTTCCTTGGCATCAGTTTTAACTGAGATGAATCCTGTTTCTCTGAATTCCTGTAAGAATCCTGTAACTGCAGTTACAGGCTACCTGAGTGTATCCTGAGTGTAGCAACTGACACTGTGGAGCTCTGTAGAAGCTTGCTTACTTTGATGATCTGGTACAAAACAATGTACCATACAATGATGCTTACCAGAAAAGGCCATGTCTGCATCTCCTTGAAGATCCCTCTAGCTGACAAGGCAACTTCTGCATCCCTCTTTGCCTTGGCATGGTCCTCTAGCACACGCCTTTAGGATGTCAGGCAACTGATACTGAACAGCTTTGACAGCTTCAATTCAACATTCCCACCTCATTGTAGACAGTGCCTTTACGGTGAAGGTCTACACATGGTCCTTGAGGATTGTCCAGCGATGTACTGAGGAGCTGAAGAGAGTGTAGAGACGCTGCAACAGACCGAGAGTTGCTCGTTGTGACTTAAATCAGGTGTGTACTGAATAATATTTGGCGTTTTTATTCGGTCGACAATGGCATCTGTTGTGCACTTGGCCACAAGTGAGATGATTTCATTTTGGATCCGACTTCTCAGGTATGTGTCGGAGGCTTCCTTAGCTTGGATTCGTCTGAGATGCCCACGCAACACAAGGTTAAACTGAGCCATTAACTGAACCTGACCCAAGAAATGACAGTTGCCTGGTTGATAAGGTTTGTCAGAGTGGCCACGGAGAGGGAGGTTTCTCTCTGACAGGAAGTTGATAATTGCTAGTAACCTGGATGAAATCTCATTCCAGTGTTTTGCTTCTACTATAATTATGTACCGATTATGTTGATCTATTGTTGTTTTTGTCTCAAGCCGATGTGAGTGCTGCTTCCAGCTATCAGCCTTTTTCCTTTGCTCTTCAGACCTTTCATGGTTTAAATTAAATGCACTGCAAGGTTTTTCCAGTCTTTAAATCCTTCCTCACTCAATTGTTTTTGTTTTACGAAAAAGCGACCTGGACTGGCCCCAATTTGACTACCAGTGCTCTTTATCAGTGAGCAGCTTGGGCCAGAGTGCTCGGTCATCCACAAGAATGTGCGTCTCGCATTCGCTGTCATTGTTATCGTCGTTGTCATCATAATCAATGACCGAAATGGAAGAAGGGGAGGGAGAAATACTCACTGCCAATTGTTTATCATCTCCGTCTGTTTGTTAACGCACATTAACGTCATTGGCATCTCTGCTGGCTGAGGCAAAGCCTTTGGTCTTTCTTCTTCTTTTTCTCAGACCCGCTTTTGTACAATTGCTTTATTTCTCACTAGATGTATCTCTCGCTCTCTTACTGCTTACTGTTTTTAATTTTACATAATTTCCGTATATGCGTGATGAGCGTAACATGGAATAGTCAATGTAGTGCAGACTGAAGAGGGGTGCACACGGAAAGATCGTCAAAACATGAGTAATTAGACATCCCGATGCTACCATTATGAAGATATTGTTGTATAAACAATAAATATGTGGACAAAATATATGTATTGGGGCATTTTGGGGGCCCCAAAAGGCCTTCTATGGGGCCCGGGGCTCCAGGCAAATGCCTGGTTTACCTTGGGGAATAGTATGGCCCTTCTCTTGCTGTCTCTTTTGAGATGATTCCGATATCGAATATCAAGCAATGTATTTGAATATATTCTAATACTTAAAATCTCCCCCCCCCCTCACACAGGGGAAACAATAGCGTGACAACTAAACAGGAGACAGTAAGGCCTATAATATCACAAGAAATTCATTCCTCAATGTTGTCTATCAACTTGATCTGGATCAAGTGCGGCTCTCTTTTTATTCAAGATGCTACCTGCACAGACGTGTCTGGCACACACAGGTATTTGTGCGTCAATGTTGAGAGCAGCGGGTATTTGTTGCAGCCTTAGTTTCTCCACCAATGCAGGGTGTGCTGTCTGCGGGGAGAGGTGGTTCAGTCATGTCGTTTTGAAGCTTCTGGATATCATTATTGCTGCGTGTGCCCGGGTCGATAGAGTTGTATACGTTCCCAAACAAGCTTCCCATGACACCTAAGGCCGGAGCCACGTCTTCCTTATCTTGGGCACAGTCGCCGTCGGTCTCAGCTTACCTCAGCTCCTGAGATAAGCTTTCAATTACGTGTTGTTTCTGCCCAGACAAAAGGTGAACCAAGAGGCTGAACCGGGGGTCCAGAAGAGCCGCTTTATTGAGAAGCATCCATTCGTTGTTTTTGTTTTGTTTTTTCAGTGAAGCACGCTTTGAAATTGTCGATCATCTTGGCTATGAAGAATGGAAATAATAAAATGAATTAATCAATGATTGTAGACTGACACTTTTCTTTTAGCTTGTGGTATTAATTGTCATATTTCTCTGTGTTGATTCAGGAGTTGTCTGCTGAGACAGCGTAACATGAAGCACAGGGAAGGCCGTAGATGCTTTAGGGTCGGCATCGGTTGAGAGGGTCTGGGTAGAAATTTTGAATGGATTGAAATTGTCCTTAAGTTGCTGAACCACAATCCACTCCGACATGCTTAACTCTAATTTCTTTCTTTAAATAACCGCTGCCACGGCTGCCTGTGTGTGTGCTTTTCACACACGGTAAAGTGACTTAATATGGGCTTAATATGAACAAAACAGAAAAATAACCAGATACAAAACAGGTAGATCTCTGAGTTTGAAAAAAGGAAATCACTTCCTACCTTAAAGGTCAGGTATGGAATTCTCTTTTTGGGCCATTTTTGCAAAATTACTTGAAATCCTTATCATAACCCACTTACAGCCACTGAGTTGGAAGTACTGACATGAAAATTAAATTAAACAAGTCAATCAGCTGTGGAACGGGCAGGGCTCGAAAAACTCCAGCCAATGATTTCCAGACCCACCGAGTGGCATTGGACAGTAAGTACGTCAATCAAACGGTCGTACTGCACGCTCCCCGCCCGTGACCCCTTCGTGCACGTACTAAAAGCTCGTGACCCAGAGTAAGCTTCTGTTTGTTGTTATTCTGCAGTAGCTACTGGAGCTAGCTAACTAGCTAATGGCTCGCTCTCACGCATCTGTGTTCGCGCTCTTGCATGATTGCGCGTCCATGTACTTGGAATGAGTGGAGTCAGAGTCAGCGTTGAAGGAGAGGGGTAGGACCATTTGAGTTGTGTATTTTCAAAATCTGCTGCCGTTTCGCAAATCCCATACCCAACCTTTAATGGGAGACCTGGCATTGGAAGGAGGAGGCTAGCTTCTCGAGATCAGGAATGTAGGAGCTGGTTGCAAGGCGTAGGCAGGCTGCAAGATGGTCATCTGTTATTGTTGATCTGTTCTTGGACTTGATGATTTTCATGTGCGAGAGCAGACTCGCACAAATAAGTTGATCCAAAAAGAGCCGTCAGGTTCAAGGCACATCTTCTGAGATTGAGATACTTCTCCTCCACCAGTAGTTTCCAGAACACTGCATGCTCTCCAGGTTAAGCGCATGTTGATCTGGCTTTGATCTCAATGTCATTTTGCAATGTCAGAATCTCATCCTCAAGAGCGGTGCTTTCAAAGTCGAAAAGTGATTTGACTTTGGTGGCAATGTCACCAACATCAATTCTTGCAGAGAATGGATAACACAAATAGCTGGCTACAGGCGCGATGGATGCAAAGTCTGTAAAACGCCTCTCAAACTCTGACAAGATGCTCTGAACACGCTCCTCATAACGTGCACTGTCAAGCTGTGTCACACGTTTACCCTGAGATTGTAGTTCTGCTTGCATGTGAGGGAAGTTGCGCAGGTTACCAAGCTGCAGCCTGCTTGACATTAGCTGTAGCTTGCTTTACACGTGTTCACTGAACTCATCATGTTGATTACATCTTTACCCTTACCCTGCAGCTCTAAATTCAATTCATTGAGCTCGCAAGTGAGATCAGTGAGCAAAGATAATCTAAAAGCCACTGGTGGTCCTCTAGCTTTGTATGGTATCCACATGTTTTGAAAGCTTCAGGAAGTCCTTGATTTAAGGCAACAGCTCTGTGAATCTGGCCAGAAATTTGCCTCTACTTAACCACCTAAACATCTGTGTGGAAGCAGCAGGTCTGTGTGCTCAGCATCATTCTCCTCCAAGGGAGCACGGAAAAGCCTTCTCTGCAGACTCCTGGCCCGAACTGAACACACAATTTTCATTGCAATATCCATCACTTCTTTCATATTTAAAATCTTTCCACACAACGCTTGCTGGTGAATTATACAGTGATAATTCAGGATATCTGGGAAAGATGCACTTTCTTTGCACAGTGCAATGAACCTTCTGGTACGGCCCATCATTGCAGGCGCCCCATCAGTTGTGATGGAGATCAACTTGAAGAGCGTCAGTTTTTTCCCCATGAAATCCCATGAAAGCATTAAAGTTATCCTCACCTCTGGTGTCCTTTTTAATGGCAAAATGGTGAGTAGCTCTTTCTTTGTACTCATGTCTTCATAAACACTCCTGATGAAAACACACAATTGTGCCACATCCACCATATCAGTCGACTCGTCAAATTGGAGGGAAAAGCACTCACACAAGTCAATGTCCTTCCTTAGCTGCTCCTCAACATCCACAGCCATTCCCTCACATCGCCTTGTGGGTAGTAATTGCGGGAGAGTTGCACTTCTTTAATGGCCTTCACGATCTCTGCTTTTTTTTTTAAGTCGTCAAAAAGGCTATCCGCTGCCTCGAGAAAGGCTTCCTTCACAATATCGCCGTTTTTGAATGGTTTCTTTTGTTTAGCAGGGGCGTGACTGACGCGATAGGAAGCAACAGTTGCGGCCTTTTTAGCCTGGGTCATTGGTTTGCTGAAGATAAAATTATGAATGCTGATGCTGTAAAGGTGTTTTTGTCAGTGAAATCCCTCTCGAACCTCACGGGGTACTGTTTTAAAATGCGACTCATGCTATCGCCTTATATCTGATCGCAACGCCACTGAATGCGAATCAAATCTAAATCGTATCACACAGAGCAGCAGACTTGTTGGATATACAACAAAATATATCGTTCGCTCCCACTAGGAAGAAATACGATTTAATATTAGTTCGTTTCCGTGATGAATGACCAGAGGTTTACAACCCTACAAGCAACGGCTGTGGATGAGCTATCAACGCCACTGTATTGTGAAGAGCAAAGCATAATCAGTTATATTGAGTAGAATATGATTTAATTTGTTGTCTGAAAGAAGTTGAGCTGTGACTGTCACAGAGCATTGTGTGGAAGTGGTCATATGTATCGTCTTATATGAGCGTCACGCACCTGATCTGAATCAAATCTTGAAATCGTATCACATAGCAGACTTATGAGTCATCAGCGAAGATGTATCTACTGAAGGGGCATGGGTCACCAGCGAGGGGGCACTGCCGTTTGAGAAATAGTGACCTCATAGTCAAACACAGGCAGGAATGCTATCAAAAACGACAGACATTTTCTTTATTACTATTAGGCTAATTATTTTTTTAGCAAAAATATGTTTCTCTTGTTTTGTGTCAAGGCTATGTGGTAGTAGCCCTATGCACACAGTTTACACAGCAAACGCATGAAGACGGAAATAAAAGGCGGCGGGCTATCGTGGAGGCTAAACACAAATAAATACAATTAACCGACCTTCTGATATGTCAGAAATAGTTTATTCACCTCTCAATAGTTTAATGCAACCTCAAAAAAAAACATTTAAGTAGGCCTGCCACTGGTTATGAACCTTAGACAACAGCCTCAACACAATCAACAAAAACACACCCTGGACACAACATAAGTAACAGAACAGGGTCCGCTGACACTATCGGCACGCATTCGGGCAGCAAGTAGCCTATTGGACAAGCACGCACCAGGCAGAAATGACACAAGGCCATCCACAGAAAGCCAGGGCTTGCCTTCAAGAAGTGAAATGACAACCCAGTCTCATGGAAATACATGACACTGTCACGTCATTTAATCTATTCAGTCGTGATCTGGGACATGTAATTTCAATTTTTCGTGCCAAAAAGCACAAATTTCTAACAAATATGACAGCTTTTGGCCACCCGTTTCTACTTTCACCTTTGATTCTAAGAAATTGTGACAATTCACGGATATATTTAATGCAGGTGCGCTGCTCTGTAGGCAAACCGTGACAGAAAAAAAGATAGCTGCTTCATCTCTACTTTTTAGAATGAGTTTAAAATTTGTGCTTTTGGCACGAAAAAATTGTCCCAGATCACGAATGAATAGATTAAATGACGTGATGTGCCAGTGTCACGTATTTCCGTGAGACTGTGGTTGGAAATGAACAAACGGCTTACCGTCAGAGTTGCAGGCGACGAGTAAGCCTACTGCTGCTGAAACGTTTAAGTACTGTGTCCTTCTGTTTGCTTGTGCATTTGCCTGTAAAGGCTAATCAAATATCGTAAAACCATTTTTGTTGATAATTAGTCGAACCTTCTTTGATATAGGTCAGTGGTTCTCATCCTTTTTTGAGCAAACGCCCCCCTGGCCTTACCCTGATCCTCTGGCGATCGTGATATATTACTTAAAGGTGTCAATGCATTGTTTTTCATTGATTTTGCGTTGGTCACTAACAGCATTTGGATTGAGAGAGAGAGTCACGGGGCACCGTGACCTTGGGCACCGTGACCACTCCCGCGTCCCCTGCGACTCCTGCCGTGCCCCCTGAACAAATGAATGAATGGCCCGCGAAAGCAGATTGGACGCAGAGGCCTAATTAGGCATATATATTTTGTATTTGAAATGCAACGATTTTTTCGTGGAGACTACGCTCAGAGCAGCTGGAACTGAACAACAGCAAGAGGAAGAAGGAAAACGGGCTATGAAACAAAATTTTATTTTTTTTTTCTTGCTATCGGCCATGTTTGATTGTGTTGTGTTGGTTATGAACTGTTAACCCGTGAACTTTGGTTATGTTTATCAGCGTTACTATAGAGATCATGACGATTTCCCTGTTCATTTATTTAATTTAATTTAAGTTACAGTTCGCACATTTAATATTAAAAGAATAACTAAAAGGGATTTTTTTTTTGGCCACGCCATGACCTGTGGTAGAAGGGGCATTAATGACCGCTAGGGGGGAGGGGGGAACGGCCCCCAAATGTCCCTGCTTAGCTCCGACACTGAGTGAAGGCTTTTTCACGTGCACCTGACAAGGTGCCGACCGGTTGTGGAGCTGGAGCATAGTATGCAGTAATGCAATGTTGGCGCCTGCCGATGCTGTGGCCGTCTGTTGAGCCTAAAGTCAGCAACGGCCTTTGTCTGACTTTTACCATCTATGGTGAAGAACCCACCCTTTCCAGACACCACTTTTAAGATGACTTGATCAACCCCCAAGCAGAACGTCCAGTAGAATAAACTCAAAGTGTTTGGGCATGGAGGAGGCTGTAATTATACGTGTTGCTAAATTATTTTTAACATAAATAACAACTCCGCCTCCTTTTGCTTTTGTAAGCAGTCTAAAAACATTACATCCATTAATGGCTATATCTGTATCTGGGATTCTCCCGAGAGCCAGGATTCTGAAATCACCAACAAATCAGGTGGAGCCCCATTCATCAGTCCTTGGCCCTTGTCTATGCGAAAATTACAAAATTCCATCACTACATACAGTATATGGATGGGCTGTGACTGTCGAGACTGACCATCAGCCGCTCATTACCGTACTAAAGAAGCCACTTGACACAGCCTCTGCACGCATCCAAAGGATGATGCTCCACCTGCAGTGTTACAACCTCAACATCATCTACAAGAGGGGCAGGGAGCTCTACGTCGCTGATGCTCTCTCCCATGCACATCTGCCCTCCACTGACCAAGCTGAGGAGATGGAGGAGTATGAGGGTCAGGTGTGTGGTGGACCTTCCTCTCCTCTCACACAGGGTTGAGGAAACTGAAGCGTGAGACGTTGGCTGATCCTGGTGGTGCGCCGTCTGTCTGCTACTGAGGTTGTCAGTTGCTAGAGGCTGGCCCGATACGTTTAGGGAGGTGCCACGTGACCTGAGGCCGCTCTAACGCCATGAGAAGGGAAACTCACACGGGTGACCAGTGGTTTTGCTCCTCCATGGACGGCGGTTCATCATTCCACACTCCCTCCAGCGTTACTACATGCAACAGCTGCACCAGGGCCACCCTGGTGTCGAGGCCACAAAGCGCAGGGCAAGGGTAATGCTCTCAAGCCACACCACACCCTAAAGGAGCCCCTTCAACTGCATGACATCCGGTGTCCCTCACCGCAGCAGATGTTTTTGAGTGGGAGGGAAAGGAGCATCTGGTGCTTGTTGACTCTTACTCTGGCTGGTTCGAGATAGACCGGCTCCCGGGCACAGCAAGTGCCACATTTGTAGCCAAGTTTAAACGCCACTTTGCAACTCAATGGAGTGCCACAGCAACTCATGACAGACAATGCTGCTTACTTCACAAGTAGGGAGTTCCAGGAATTTGCTCGCAAGTGGGATTTCTGTCATGTCACCAGCACTCCGCTGTACCCTCAGTCCAACGGGCTTGCTGAGAGGGCTGTGCGCTCGGCCAAAGCACCTGCTGGAGAATTGTGGACGAGATGGAACGGACATAGATGCAGCTCTCCTCAGCCGACAATAACATGCCCAGGGACAGACTGCCGTCGCCAGGTCAATGCTGCCTTTCTCGGTGCACCAGGGCTTCCATTCCCATGACCAAAGCCATGTACTTCACCCAGAGTGGAGACACAGGTCCAAATGCACCTGACAGTCGAGACAGAGAGGAAAGGCCTACTACAATAAATCAGCTAGGCCGCTGGCTCCACTGTAAAGCGGGCAGAAAGTGAGAATGCAGACACAGAGAGGACATGACAGGCTTGGCAACAGTGCTAGGAAACAGCACCACAACCCCAATAGTTTACCAGGTCAAGGCCGGAGATGCTACATATGTCAGGAACAAGACACCACCTATTTCCAGACACCTGAGACCTGTTTCTGAACTCCACGGCAGGGGACCACCTGCTGTTGCTGCTATCGCACATTCCACGAAGCCCACAACATGACAGTGTGGGACCAGAAATTGTCACAGGGACAGCGGCCTGTGATTGTTACTCACTCAGGGAGAGCGTCAAGACCAGCACTCTCTACAAGGACTTTGTCACAGACCAGCTCTGTGATGTACAGGCACACTGACTTTGATTGATCCTCATCATGTTGCAGCCTGTTCTGGCGTGTGGTGGACTGTTGAGACCTTTTCCTAAAAAAAAATAATTAAAAAAAAAAACATAAAAAATAAATAGAACCAGGGGAAGGACAACAGATATATGTTACATGTTCTGCATTAGATATTTGGGTTTTCATTAGATGCAAGTATATGCTATTTTCTATTATGTGCTTCGTTGACATATAACTTAAAGAAGGGGGATGTAGACTAGTTGACTTGTTTCTATGGTTATTGCTACAGCGCGATGTACGTCAGGTGGAGTGGGGAATGCTGGTCACATTTGGTTGTTGTGTGTGGTTCTCGGTAATAAAAACACGGGTGTTACACCGTGACTGTTTACAGTCTTCCTTATTCGATGCACATCTACAAATTGATTATTTTCCATTTGTTTTCCATACTTAATTTTGTGTTTGGTTTTTCATCTTTTTTCCTTTTATCCTTTTGGATAAAAAAAATCATGTAGAGTTCATATCATTAACCTTTTCTTTTAAAACAATTATACATTCCAGAACATGCTGATGGTTTGGTTCAGGTATGCAATCAGAAGATAGTTACACATTTGTGAAGTCTGCAAAATAATGCAGTATTATATGATATGTAATAATGTATATTGTTAATTGATATCAATGATGGGATTTGGTTGAGTTTTGATACCTTTCCTCAATATTGCATACGTGTTACCTTACAGTATTACCATATTGTTATTTATTTACCATATATTACCATAGTAACTTTCACCTAGATGATTAAAATACCAAAATATGTTTTGTATTGCAATTACATTTTGTACGCCATATCCTCTTTAGATAGGTTTTTCACTTACAAAAATGCCATCAACATTGATTTTAATCATAATGGCTAACTACAGTCATTTTTTTGGATGGTTAGGTGATATCAAGTTATGCATAATTACTAGCAAGACATCCAGCACATTTCAGTCAAGATCATATTTTATTGATGAGAAAACTTAACACATGTCAGGTGATACGCCTCATGCTCATGAACCTCTGGCCGCTCATCATCTCCCCGAAGCTCCTGTAATCTCCGGGCCTCATGTACATCATCCTGCCCTTGTATAGTGGGGTGCTCGTACATCAGCCAGGTGTCCTTCCATCACGTGGCAGGACTGGCAGTCAGACATGCGGTAACGCTCCTGGATGTTGTCACAGTCGTCCATCATCTCATTGAACTGACCACCGAAGTTCTCCCTCTCGTAGATCTTCATCCTGAACTGGCCTCTGTGCTGTAATGCAGAGATTCAGAGAAACGGTGTCAGCAGAGTCATCAACACAGTCATATAATATTGAACTAGAGTTCAGTTGAAAAGTTGAACTATTCTCTTAGACAAAGGGGATCATTCTGGCAGGACCTGGATGTTTGTCAAACATCATCTCCCATGCTCTGGCATGCGGTGCATGTCGTTGTCTACTCTCCTTCCTCATGAAGAACTGCTGGCCCATGTAGTTGTTTCCTCTCATAGAGCATGAAGCAAGCCACCTCTCCACCTGCAGGACTGGCACCTGCTCATGTAGGAGGACATGTCAGAGCAGGTCGCTCATGGCACTCATAGGAGCGACCCTGGAAGTTCTGTCTCCTCGTAGAAAGTGAATCTGAAACAAAAACATTGTCAGCTATAGTTTATAATTTCATTAAAGCCACTCATTTGCTTTAATCTATATCAGGTCATGATATGCCTATAAATTATTTAAGTTAATACTTATGTTAATAATATATATATATATTGTATATATGTATGTATATATGTATATATATGTGTATGTATATATGTATATATGTATATATGTATGATGAAT
Source organism: Melanogrammus aeglefinus (assembly GCA_900291075.1). Classification (NCBI taxonomy): domain Eukaryota; kingdom Metazoa; phylum Chordata; class Actinopteri; order Gadiformes; family Gadidae; genus Melanogrammus; species Melanogrammus aeglefinus. The sequence goes on from OLKM01000750.1 coordinate 14,335, forward strand.
GTAACCTTTGCCCATCATGATGGGCTGTGTTGGTGGTTTTCAGGTCTCTCAGAGATGCGGTTTGGTTAACTGATGCTCTACCGTATCAACCCCCTACATTTTATACGCTGAACAGACCCAAAGACTGCATGACGGCCCCTCGTATTGGTTTCAAAAATGACCTTGACCCATGACCCTGACTCAACTACTATAGAAGCCCATTGATAAGCTTGCGCCACACGCCCTTAAACAGGTTTGAGAACTACCCTTAAGTTAAGGTAAGGCATGCTTGCACTGAAAAAAACTTTGACCCTTAAAATATTTGTACAATCATCTTCAAACCTTCTCTCTGTAATAATTCTCAAAAAAAATGTGTCTGTGTAGTGACACATACATTCTATGATACAGCTTTAAAATTGGAAAGATGAAGGAAATGCATGTATAAACACATAACAATAGTATGTAAGCAAATATTATACTAAATACAAAAAAAGAGAACCCTTACCCTACTAAGATCGATTCAGCTGAGAGATAGTGTCTTTCTTGTTCAAGATGAGAAAAGCAGGACATATTTCTGTATAGAAATCGAAGAAGTTTCAACCGAAGGATTATGTTTAGGCGTTCCACAATTTGCCTTGAAATGTGAGTTTCAGAGTCAAGCCAGATGACAAAGATATTAACTACCGTAATTTTAAATTTTGGCTCACCTTGGAGTGTATGTACTGTTTTGAGCGCGGGTAAAGGCTAGGCACTACCAAAAAACAACATCCCACTAGTTTTGTCTGGGTTCAAGACAGCTGACGCCTATAAAAGAAACTGCTGAATTCACTAAAGAGGCAGTATGCAGTGATTGTAGCGGCCAATGCAGGAGTTCAGGTTCAAAACTGACAAAATCGTTTAATCTACATAGTAATGACAAACCACTCACCGCTAACAGCTAGTGACATGCTGTGAGCTTTCCTTTTGTATTTGCTTAGCAGCTGCATCACAGCTGTTGTTTCAGCCAGTGTGTCACTGCTCTCTTGAAAACTCTCCTACGGCGATTCCCCTACCATCTTCCAAAATCCTCTCCTCCAAGCGTTAAGTTTGACAAGGACGTGCCTCCTCTGTCTTCTTCCATCTCCCAGGCAACGGCAGCTTTTCGCCACTGCCTCTCTCTTATTATTGCTGATACATCTCAAGAGTTTCCCATTAATGTGTTTCTCTATCTTCTCGCCACAAACTTCCTCCACCAAGCACCTCCAATCTAGTCTTTTGAAAAGTTTTGCCTCGCTTAGCACTGTTGCCCGTTGTTGTCCCCAGATACGCCAATCTTAATTTCGCAAAAGTACCTGTAACGTTCTCAAGACTACACGGGCGGAGGGAAATGTCGGAATCAAGGGTAATTCAACAAGCAAACTTAAGACTAATTCCCGAATGGTAGTGACTGCAACTCTATTTCCAAAACGGTTATTATGTAGTAACGTAACTCCACAAACCTGACCGACAAAGAACAGCAAGGGAAAGAAACCTTTCCTGTGTCATGGTGGTTGCAGTATGTTTATGAGTTTTATTTAGTAGGGTGGACATGGCATTGGTCCTTTTGTGCATGATGCAAAAATAAAATAGCATACAAAACAATCAGATCAATTATG
>OLKM01000750.1:21343-28843 GCA_900291075.1 Melanogrammus aeglefinus
GTGCGTGCGTGCGTGCGTGCGTGCGTGCGTGCGTGCGTGCGTGCGTGCGTGCGTGCGTGCGTGCGTGCGTGCGTGCGTGCGTGCGTGCGTGCGTGCGTGTGTGTGTGTGTAAAAATGGGTTGTACACAAGAATCAGAAGAGGAAGACAGGATGATAAACGTGCAACAAAAAAAATCAATAAAAGATTCTCTCGCTATTGTTTTATCTTTCATCTTCTCACCACCTCCTATCACAGTCCAGTCTCAGTCACAGCAAAACATAGACTGAGATTACTCTCAGCGTGTCCTTAAATGAGTGAAAGTCATTAAAACATAATACATTAAAGAAAGTACCTACCATGAAGAAATGACAATGGGACATATAATGTCCAACATTAAGCAAAACATTTTACATTGTTTACTATCCTTTATATTACACCTTCTGCAACCTAGGAAGATTTTCTTTGGAGAGGGGCTCCGAAACAAAAGGTTATGGGTTTGAACCCCAAAGTCTGCCATACACCTGTATGCGTCCTTGAGCAAGGTTCCCTACCCATTCATTATTGATAAAAAAAATATCCTGTAAGTCACTTTGGACATAGCGTCTCTTAGTAGAGGGGGTAAGAAAGACATAATAAATATATACTCATCTTCAAATCAATCATTGACCAACATGGCCAGACAGTTAGAAATAACTCTCCGCCCGGAACATTGATGGCAATCTATCACAAGCACAAGGCCAACACTTGTCTTTAGATGGCCGAGATTCAGAAGTACTTTATGAAATGACAAACACGTGAACCCGTCGCCACCACAACTCTTATCATTCTCATCAGCAGCCTGCCGGCACAGGAAATTAAGAGGAGCCAGAACACGATGCAGATCCCTATCAAAGCAAGCTTTTATTAGAGAATTTCTGAAGAAGAAGCGCGGAAGGTCAATGGCAACCCACTAGCTGGAGACCGGCAGTTCTTCAAAAACACTTGAGGCTATGCATGGGATTGCGTGCGCCTGAGAGCATGAAATGGCTTCTCCTTAAGGCACCTATAGAATGAAGAAAAGTTTAGTTTGACTCGGATGTAAAACTTCCATAGTTTCCATATCCCATTGGACCAGGCACAGACAAGAAGGGCACTCAGGCACTCAAAAACATGCTTAACAAAGGAGAAGGAGAGGCTTTGGCGAGTCTGCAGGCGTCTTCCCACCGATATAGAGACATGTTGGTGACAGCTGGATGGAGAGAAGGGAAAGTTTTTCAACAAGCAAGTTGAAAAGTGACATGTCGTGTGTATTACTCAAGGGAACACGCACCACGCACGGACACATGCACGCACACGCACGCACCCACACACTCACACAAACACACAGTATTATTAAGTTACTACAATAATTGTAATTTCTTTATGGGTTTGTACAAAGTAGAATAATCAGTCATTTGACGTGTTGGAAATAATTGAAATCATAATTGAATCATTTTAGTGTTCTGGCATATAATCAAATAACCCCTTTTAATTAGATTTGTCTTTTGCCTTTAAATCAAAACTCCCCCTGGTTGAAAGGCATGTGGAAATATTGAACGGCTCATCAAATACGCCTCCTGAAGCGGAAAGGCGCCGTGACCTGCTCTTAACGCCACCATTGGTCCGGGTCAATTACTCACGTCAAAAGCTTTATCGCCGTTTCAGAAAAAGAACTCTGTAATATTTCTTCATCCATACGTTTGTTTTTTTTTTTGCGGGAAAAAAAAAACCACGACTTTAAAACCGCACATCTAATTATACCCTCGAACGACGAAGGTCACCCGCGAAAGCACTTTCCCTAGACCGGCGCGTTCGCATGACCTGGCAAGCTAGCGTGTCAAGGATGGGTGAAGTACGTCTCTGAGAGTCTGAAACAAGCGCGAGGGCCGTTCCCAGAGTGTTATGACGGCTCCTCCACTGTTGACACAACACCGTGTCTGTGTGTGGAGACAAGAATCTCGGCAAGAGTTGTGCACATCACATTGGCTTTGCTGGGCTTTGATGGGCTTCTTCTTCTTCTTCGGCGATTGATATGTCGTCCAACATTGAGGTGCTTGAATGCTTTGTTTACTGTGGAAAGGTCAGAAAGCCTATATTTAGGTCAGATCGATGCAGCAACCTTAGTGTGCACGCAGAGTCCCCCCTGTCAGCCGGGTTGGCCGCTCTCAAGTAACTCTGGCAGAACGCAGCCATCTCATTGGTTAAGGCTACTGATTGGCCACTCCCTTTTTCATAGCGCACACACTGTCCACACTATCTTACCGTACACAACACACACACACACACACACACACACACACACACACACACACACACACACACACACACACACACACACACACACACACATCAAAACTGTACACACATACACATCGTACACACAGACAAACAAAAACACACACACACACAACCTTACACACAAAGTCACAAAGACAAACACACACACACACACACCACACACACACACACACACACACACACACACACACACACACACACACACACACACACACACACACACACACACACACACACACACACACACACACACACACACACACACACACACACAAGGCATCACCTTTTCACCCCCAAACTCCTCTGGGGGCAGAAGGAAATACGATCCAGTGCATTGCCAAGGTCACTGCCTCAGTCCTCTGATGACGTGATACACTTTGCACTGTCTATAAGATCCTAGTCGTTCTCCAAGAGTAGAGCTTGTATCCATACGCGTGTGTGTGTGTTTTTTCTTTGGGCATGTGTTTGAGTCGGACAGAATGTGAGTGTTTTTCGGAGTAGGTGAGGAATCGTCATGGCGTGACTTAAAAAGGAAAAGAGATGAAAAAGCTATTTGTTTATTTGAAGGAAATGAATGAATGATTGCTGCTGGTGTGTGTGTGTGTGTATCTGTGTGTGTGTGTTTGTGTGTGTTTGTATGTGCGCATGTCTACGTTCACCTATGACCTGCCGCATGTAACCGACACACAAGTCTGTGTTTAATTTTGGCAAAAGAAAAAAGAGGAACGGAGAGAGAGAGAGCGAGAGAGAGAGAGAGAGAGAGAGAGAGAGAGAGAGAGAGAGAGAGAGAGAGAGAGAAAGAGAGAGAGAGAGAGAGAGAGAGAGAGAGAGAGAGAGAGAGAGAGAGAGAGAGAGAGAAGAGAGAGAGAGAGAGAGAGAGAGAGAGAGAGAGAGAGAGAGAGAGAGAGAGAGAGAGAAGAGAGAGGAGAGAGAGAGAGAGAGAGAGAGAGAGAGAGAGAGAGAGAGAGAGAGAGAGAGAGAGAGAGAGAGAGAGAGAGAGAGAGAGAGAGAGAGAGAGAGAGAGAGAGAGAGAGAGAGAGAGAGAGAGAGAGACGTGCATTGCCTCAGACGTGACAATAAACATATCAGATGGTGCAGGAAGTCAAACTTGTCGATAGCTCTGTCTGCGGGAGGCTCTGTGTCACACTTCCAGTACACGTTGCAGAAGGGTGGTGGTTCTTGTAAGAGGGGAGGTGAAGTCTCAACTCTTTTTAGTGTCAACCATTGTTGACAAAAAGACCGTAAGGAGGCAACTTACTCCATACTAAATTATGGAGAGCGGAAAGCATCTGTTGGAAGAAAGTGTTTAAAATAACCAAAAGGTATGGACGGCTTCCCATGAATATTTGATTCCATACAGCCCCTGAGTGCAAGAGTGCAACAAATTATTCAGCACCCATCTTGCTTAGTGTCTTAACGAAGGAGTAAACTGCTATTCTATACGAATCTCTTTCTGTAAATATCCAAGTGGACAGAAGCGTTCTGCCATTTTGATATTTAATTGCACATTTTGGACCTTTGAAAGAAAAAAATAAAACTTTCTTTAAACAGGCTCCTCTAGGCAGACATTGCATTTGTGAAACTGCCTCTATTTTGAGGTAAACATTGTGATTAAACAATGTTCCAGTACATATAATTCGCACCACAATAGTTTGATTTCAGCACAATGGTGTGAACCCTTCACTTTCTCTTGTTTTCCCCACGCAGCCTTTCAACGAGACAATGTGTTCTTGAGCGGTTCCAATATAAAAATATCCCGAAATGCATATGAGTGAGTCACTAATGAATGAACGTTTTTCGGGGCATGGAGACACAATTCAGAAGCACAAAAATATGAATAACAATAACAATGGCAGGGACAACATTTAATCATGGACACAGAATAACAAGTGGTGTCGCTGGTATTCTGTCACATTAACCTCCACCTCGGATGAGCCATTAAAGTCTAATACCAACCTCACAATATTTTTTGCATTAATGAGAACATTTGTCACCGCGGCGACAACAAGCAATGGTCACCATAGCTTTCAGATTGGCTACCTGACACCCGGGAGTCAGCCGTACATCAGAGACTAAGAGAGAGAGAGAGAGAGGGGGAGCGAGGGAGAGAGAGAGAGAGAGAGAGAAAGAGAGAGAGAGAGAGAGAGAGAGAGAGAGAGAGAGAGAGAGAGAGAGAGAGAGAGAGAGAGAGAGAGAGAGAGAGAGAGCAGAGAGTTTGAGAGAGAGAGAGAGAGAGAGAGAGAGAGAGAGAGAGAGAGAGAGAGAGCAGAGAAGGAGAGAGAGAGAGAGAGAGAGAGAGAGAGAGAGAGAGAGAGAGAGAGAGAGAGAGAGAGAGAGAGAGAGAGAGAGAGAGAGAGAGAGAGAGAGAGACAAAGAGACAGAAAGAGAGAGAGAGAGAGAGAGAGAGAGAGAGAGAGAGAGAAGAGAGAGAGAGAGGCCAGATGAGTTTGAGAGAGAGAGAGAGAGAGAGAGAGAGAGAGAGAGAGAGAGAGAGAGAGAGAGAGAGAGAGAGAGAGAGAGAGAGAGAGAGCCAGAGAGAGAGAGTGAGAGAGAGAGAGAGAAGAGAGAGAGAGAGAGAGAGAGAGAGAGAGAGAGAGAGAGAGAGAGAGAGAGAGAGAGAGAGAGAGAGAGAGATGAAGAGAGACGAGAGACCGAGAGGTTGGAGGGGATTACAAGGAACTCATGGGCGAGGTAATCCCAAAGCTGGGGATACGGACGCTTAGGTGGGGAATTACAGCCCGAGTGCGTTTTTAATCGTCGGTTAACATCAGGGGGGAAAACAGCATGGCATGGAGGTAGGGTGTGAGATGGTGCAACGTGACACTTGCCAGGGAGAAACCCCCCCCAGGAGAGAAGGATTCAGATCAGACCGGTTCAACCATAATCGCAGTAGTACAACCTCATGTTTACCTGGACTGAATAATGGACTTTAATAAAAGTTCCAATACAGAGACGCCAATACCATACCATATTAAGCAGAGAACTTAGTGATGAACCTCTTATGTTTGGAATAGTCTTGCCTCCGTGACTTGATAGCTCTGTAGCAATGGCTTCATCCGGTTGTATTTTCGGCGGTGGAGGATGAGTTATGCGCAGCCCCCAACCCCCCCCCCCCCCTCTTCTCAACAGCTCCCAGCCAGACGAAGTAATGCTGCTAATAGTAGACATGTGGTGAACGTGTGTGAGCAGTGCTATCAGCCTGCTAGCACCCCATCCTAACGGCTTCTCAAAAAGAGCAAAAAAAAACATCAAGTTAACATGTTGGGTTACAATGACCCGAAAGGCGATAATGGCCGACAATGAAAGCCTGTTATTACGTGTTATCTATGCAAGAAATAAAATAAAAAAAGAACGAGAAAAAGAGTGCGGGAGGCATCACGGTGGCTTCTTCTTCCCCCGCTCATGTTATGCACTGATGAAATGAAAGGCTTGGGACATTATGATAATCATCCCCCACTTGGCTTCCTTTTTAAACATTCTGTCCAACCCAAGACATTTCATACATCATTTACCGCGGCAGCGTTACCAGCACTCTGCTCTTGGCTGGGAGAACTCGGCCCGCTTGCTGATCAACCCTTCGTATGTCCTGTCACCGCTAAGCACATTATCGCTGTGGAGAGCCGGTTAGTGAAATATCATGTGTGGTTTAGGCATAAACATCCATGGCCCACCCACTCACTCCATACAGAGACAGCCGGAGAGAGAGACAACCAGAGAGAGAGAGAACCAAAGAAAGAGACAACCAGAGAGAGAGAGAGAGAGAGAGAGAGAGAGAGAGAGAGAGAGAGAGAGAGAGAGAGAAGAGAGAGAGAGAGAGAGAGAGAGAGAGAGAGAGAGAGAGAGAGAGAGAGAACGAGACACACCAGAGAGAGAGAGAGAGAGAGAGAGAGAGAGAGAGAGAGAGAGAGAGAAGAGAGAGAGAGAGAGAGAAGACAACCAGAGAGAGAGAGAGAGAGAGAGAGAGAGAGAGAGAGAGAGAGAGAGAGAGAGAGAGAGAGAGACGAGAGAGAGAGAGAGAGAGAGAGAGAGAGAGAGAGAGAGAGAGAGAGAGAGAGAGAGAGAGAGAGAGAGAGAGAGAGAGAGAGAGAGAGAGAGAGAGAGAGAGAGAGTGGCAATTCCTGCAATAACATTTCATCATTAACGTTGATAGCATCTTTAATTCCACTTTTAAATAGGTGGATATGTGTATCATAAAACGCTCCCTTGTGCCTTGTTTAATTATTCCCATCAGATAGGAAAGGCCATGGAAAGAGAGCAGGGACAAAAAGCGTGGGGGGAAAAAAGTCATCTCTAAAAAACACAGACACAATTTATTTGGCCTCGGTGTGTGACTGCGCCTTGTTATTGCTTATCGTCTATGACATCACCTCCTCTTGTCTTTCATTCTCGCGCCCTAGCTAGCAAGCTATCTCATCCGCACAAACAATGGGACCTCTCCGTCTGCTGTGGGCTCGCACAAAGAGCCATTATTACAGCGTAATTAAGTGTCATTTTCTGTATATTTCTGAGGAGCGTTGGCGTCAAATAACGCCAAACCGGTGAATGTTTCGGAATTGTTTCAGAATTATAATTTGTTATTCACAGTTTTTGTACTTTTCTGTACAAATACTGTCTTGGGTTGTGTTTATTTTGTGACACACACACACACACACACACACACACACACACACACACACACACACGACACACACACACACGCACACACACACACACACACACCACACACACACACACACACACACACACACACACACACACACACACACACACATACACACACACACACACACACACACCGAAAGAGTGAGATACAACTTGACAGGGCTGTCCAAAATAGACACTACAACCAAATCCCCCTTTACTTGATTATAGTTAATGTTTGAGTCAATTTATGGTCAAAATGCTTTAACAGTCATCTATCTTCTTACATTTTCCCCCTTCTCCCATTTTCAAAGACATAGGTAAAAATGAGCATGGCTTTATCGACAGCACATTCAGGTGACACATCCAATTTTTTTTTTTCAGGCAGAATGTTTTTCTGCCCTATTCTTGGCTTGGGAAAATAAGAGCCATTCGGTTACAACGTTATTTTGCGTGTGGCCTATTTACCACAGGTGCTGCTGCAGGAAATACTTTTCCTTATGGAGGACAGACAACAAGTGGAATCTTCAAAATAACCTGCTCTATTTTCTACTCCTACTGAT